>JAYDZE010490890.1:0-15768 GCA_034509125.1 Monilaria moniliformis
TTATTATTATTATTATTATTATTATTATGTTGTTGTTGTTGTTGTTGTTGTTGTTGTTGTTGTTGTTGTTGTTGTTGCTGTTCTTAATTAATAACTTCTTAAGCAAATCATAATGTGAATTTTTTAAATTATGGATCATAATTATAAAAATAATAACTATTATTATTATTGTTACTACTACTACTACTACTACAAATACTACTACTACTACTATCATGTCTCAATTAATACCTTATTAAGCAAATCTTAATGTAATTTTTAAAATTCTAGATCATAGTTTATGATGTATTATTATTATTATTACTTTCTCAATTAATAATTTAATTAAGAAAATCTTTTATTACGTCTATTAGTTAATTGAATTTAACTGATCAATATAACTTCAGAATTCTAACAATTTTTATTGATATTTCCAAACACTAGATAAGTAATTTATGAGAAATCATATTTCCATAAATCATATTTCCATCAACATTATTTTCCTAACAAATAAACGAGAATACGCTGGATTTTTCTGTGACTTGTATAAGATTTTGTAAAATTGATATATGGTAACTACTCTTTCATATTTATGCGTCATTTTTCTGATATCCTATTAGAACAAGAAGCTGATCTTAGTAGAGTAATTCTTTGATTTCCTGCTTTAGGCCTTTGATGTGCTGTAGATTCTCAGTCAGGAATCAATAAATGAGCAGAAATTTTGGAATGTGAATATATTCCCTGTTCATTCTCTAAGGGGGGACCATTGTATACATAATTGAATATTTTTATCCTACTTCTTTCAATGGTATATGAATCAAGCAAGTTAGCTCATATTGTAAAATTATCAAAGGTCTTGTGATATTCCAAAATTTCAATCTATCTTAGTAAATATTGGATTAGCCAATTTTACTTTTATCTATTTAGATTGATCCTCAGTAGCAAACGTCGCCTAACTGTACTTATCATGGATTCATCTTTGTATTTCATTGTAACACAGCTTGAGAAAAATGAGCTCCGGGAAGAGAAACTAAAGCTAAAGGCAGATAAAGAGAGGATGGAGCAGCAGTTGGAAACGATGAATATTCCTTCAATTCGGTTTAGAGCATCACATCCACCTATGTATCAGGATGACGCCAAGAAGGTTCCCATGCTTCCCAGTTATGGGTTTGTTCCAATGTGGCAGTATTTACCCTCGTCTGTCCGTGATACCACGGTAGACCATGTGCTCAGGCCACCTGCTGCTTGATTTCTCTGCTTTTTGGAGGTTATTTCTCATGTCACTCACAAATGTTTTGTCATGCATCATTGTAAATAATCACTAGACACTTTTGAAAAGACTCCTTGTTACTTTTTATATTGTTTATACAGTTGTGGTTCCTATTGGGTGATAGTTTTGTTATGGATTCTCCTTACTAAAACAAATTGGTCTGGAATGATCTTGTGGCTAAGCATTAAACGATTATACATGAACACGATCTGTTAAGAATGCACTCGACATAAACACGAGTAGACACAATTTCTTTGTCGTTGATGCAACAGAAAACAACACGATACATTATATTCGAACCTTGTATAAGAAATTAAGAAAATAGAAGAAAAGGACATAAAATATGTCTATAATATCATCATATATAGTACAAATAAAGACACAATATGAAATTATCATGATATATAAGAATAACATGAAGCTGGCACAAATACGACGCGAAAAACTACCGTATTAGCACAATAACGACGCCAGTAGTGATATGGACGAATATCAGCCAGCACCAGCAACACTGATTCACACCTAACATGACTTGCCAACAACGACTGACGAGAAATAGTAAATGTGCCTCAGACCTGTAGATCAGAACTGAGGCATGAGGCATTAAGCTAGAAGTGAAGCGCAGTCAGATGCTATAATCAAGAACTTGACAGGACTAGTCAGACCTGCCTAAGAGGATCTGTTGTCCATGCGAACTGTTCAGCAGCCAAGCATCTGACTTGGCCCCACTCTCTGTACACCTGGTGAGAAAGGCATACCTTGCTGAAATAGCCGAAAAGCGCTTGTACTAGGGACTCTTTACTTAACCATATATTGGGACCATTCTACGTGTCATCTCTAAAATGGCAATGGATAATCGTCCTTACTTGCAAACATAATAGAAACTGTCAGTGACACAAAAGGTATCCCCTCGAATTACCATATTGCCACTTTGAAAATGTGATTTGGCGGAAATACCCACGATTGGATATCTTTTCCCTCTATAAACAACCCAACCACATGCATTATAGGTACACAATCTCTAACTCATGATTAACTGTGCGATTCCTCGCTAACATACAAAGCACTATAGTTAGAGGTTTTTCTCCAAAAAATATCGCCCTCACATAAGATTTACGATAAGGCTACTTTGCGCTGACGTGAGCGTCAAAGTCTCTTCCCGGAGAAATCCTCTCTGAATGTGTCTTGTAGGCTTGTTGCCCTCATTCGGCAGATTCACTAGACAATTGCCGTTTATCGCCACCAGGTCTTCGACTCAGTATTTCAAAGGTATAAACCGATTAAACTCTCTACTCTTCATAAATTCTAATCTGTTTCATGTGGACCTTTAACCTTGATCCAATAACTGGCGCCGTTTGTTATAAATTTTGGCTAAGACGTCGCTTTCGCGTCATTTTCTGTAAAATCCTTGGTTTTATCTTTTTCAAAGAGCTAAGCATGTTTACTATTGTTTTTCTTTCGCTGGTAAATCGACTGTTTTTACTGGACTGTGTGTTGTAGAACTAAGCCCCCGGCTTCGACCAGGCATCCACACCACTAATAAATCCTAAGCTGAATCGATTCCTGTAAATAAAGCCGAGTCCAGATGCTAGGCACACTTCGGGTATATCCTAGATCAGATTTCTTGTCCCTGAAGGCCCTAGTTCAGATGCTATGCATAATTTTGGTAAACCCTATACCAGATTTCGGGTCCTAATAAAGCCCCAACTTAGATGTCGGGCGCTCTGTGAAAGAGTCATGACTTTGTATGGTATCTAAAGAAGTCTCGGTCCAGATACAAAACTCTTTTTTCGTAATCTAATATTGGGGAATTAACAATATCTTGATAAAATGATAATTTTGCAAACAATACTGATATTGTTAGGCCCTATTTTTTGTCTTCCAAACACATGCCAGGAAAGCAAACCGTGAATACCAATATCACATAAGCTGGTGATAAGCAGACCAATGAGGAATCTTCCCCTCATATTGAAGAACAATCGCACCTGGCTCCTGATACCCAAGTAAGGAGTAGCTTAGAAGCTCTCATGCCTAATAAATGGCTCTAGCGAATAGCAAATTTGATTGACCAATCCATCAAACGAAGCTAGTGATTACAGGTTTATTAACCCGAGACCTATGGGAAACAACACGCCATAAAACCATCTGATGGGCCCCTTCCACCGCACCACTTGGACCAACACAACATGAACAGGTAGAAGGGAAAAGACAGATGCATCGGCTCCAGATGCTGGCTTACAAGGTGCCTCCACCTCATGCGCCTCCACAGCATGGGGAAGCTAAACTCCCTCCGGAAAGAAGAATTGTAAGAAAGAATCCTGCAAGAGTTACACGTGATCTGTTCCTCGAATGAGAGTTTGCGGAATGAAAATTTCACCGGACTAAATTTCGACCATATTTTTTGGTGTTTTATTGCACTTTAGGGGCATTTTTGTAAAGAAACTTGGCAATTGACAGGTGAAGCGGAAATGGAGAAGCAAAGAGAAAAAGAGACTAAAAGTGGATGAAAAAGATGGAATTTGCAAGAAGGAGAAACCAAAGAAGAGATGCACATAGACGCTGGCCAGAACAAGGGTGATGAAGAACACAAAGAGACAAACAGTACGAACATATACTGTGAGAGAGAAGAGAAATATCAGCAAGAAGACAAAATGGGTCCAGAGAAGGTGCGGGAGCAGCAGATAACTCCCACTCAATCCTAGAAGCCGCCCTATACCCTATATAAAGCTCTGCGTGAACACATTGAATGGACATTTACTAATCTAATTGTACTTGGAAAGTGGGAAACAAAAGTATCTTTGAGTGGAGCAGTGTGTTCGTCAACGAAAACGTTTTGAACCCGTCAAATGGCGCCATTGCTGGGGAAATGGCGTTGAATTTTTTAAGTGTCTTTGCGTTCTTTGTAAATACTTTCTAACTTTTTTTCTTTTTTTCTTTTTCTTTGTTTATGAGTAGGTCTTCAAGACCCAAACTGTTATCTGTTCCTAAGATCGAGAATACCACAAGAAATTTTAGAAGGCTAAGAAGAATATCATATGGAACTCAAAGTAGAGTAGGTTTTCAAACTGCCTTATCTGAGCCGACCAGAGGAGTTACAGAATTAGAGTCCGTTGGTGAGGAAGATGAAGACTTAGACTATGAAGGTGGCACAGGTTCACAAGACACCATGGCCGTACCAGATGACGATCCAAGGCTAGGTGATCTCTCATGCCATCTAACCGATGATGCACCCACACCGATCATGCTACTTGATGGAACACCACCAATAGAGATCAAGCAGGCTCTCCTAGATGTCCTGCTAAAGTTTTAGGGGAAAAAGAATGAGGATCCTTACAAGTTCATAAACGAGTTCATAAAGATATGCCGTATATTGAAACTACCAGCATGGGTGACAAATGAGCAGTTCAGGCTGGCTGTCCTACTATTTACCCTGTAAGGGGAAACAAATGTGTGATTTACAAGTCTGCCCCCTGATTTAATTGCCACTTGGTCGGAGATGAAGAAAGTGTTATTGAAATAAATATTTTTTGATGAATCATTAAGTATGTATTGGAGAAGGCTTAGAGGGCTAATATGCAGCTACTTAAATCTTAAGTTCTCAAAAGGAGATTTGTTGCAATATTTCTATCAAGGCATGATGATTGACACGAAGAATTTGGTCAACTCATCCAGTGGAGGAAGATTTTTAAACAATAGGGTTAGTGAGGCCAAGCAACTGATACAAAATTTAGTCGATGTTACCCGAGAGTATGATGAGTCACATACTAGATTTTTCAAAAAGGCCGACACAAGTGTGAGCACGACTGAGTTGGAAGAAATAATTGATGCCAAGATTGGAAAGCTTGAGAAGTTGCTCACTACAGTGGTTGAGAAGGTGGTGAGAACTCCTTCACCTGGGAACTTGCCAAATCAAGCCCTTGAGTGCGATCATTACACACCAACTTATAATCTAGGATGCCACGATCATCCTTATTTTAGGATGAGCGAGCAGAGACCACACTCAAGCACCGCAACTACAAACACTTGACCAATCTGACCAACACTATCAAAGCCAAAAAGTAACCATACCAACCACCATGCTAAAGAGGTTCGAACAGGCCAATCCACAACAGTCTCCGCCTCTACCCAAGCCTAACAAAACCCTTGAAAAGATGATGGGGGAGTTGATCAGTTCTCAATAATTTCTCCAGAATAATCTACAGGCGAATAATGTTGTTGTCCACAAGATGCAAAAAGCCAGGAAGATCAAAAGGCAAATCTCAAGTCACTTACGTGCCAAATGTCTGAATTAACAGTGGCTATGAATGAGCTGCAAATGAATGGAGAGAGAATACCCGCTCCACTTTACCGGCTACACAAGAAAAATGTCAACCTGGTTACCTTGAGGTTTGGAAGGACATTACAAGCTCCAACTGTGCAGAGCCCAAGAACTTTGTAAGAAAAAATTTATGAAAGGAAGTTTAAGCTGGACAATGCAAATATCCATGGCGAATGTGAGAATAAATTAGAGGAAAATGAGCCACCATCCAAACCGCTGCAGGCCCAATCCTATAAACTCAGAAGTAGGGGCCTGAACGGAGTGACTTCACCAAGGATATTCCAGAGGAGAAACCATATAAGAAATTGAACCCTAATATGAGAGAGTTCATCCTTAAGGAGATATCAAATCAATTGCCAATTTCCGACAAAAATTTCAAACCAATTGGGGCGGTGGAAATTCAATGACGCTGTATATCTTCATTTCCATTCGTGCTCAACAACCACCACCTCCCACCTGCCTAGTTTAAAGGATCCACCGATAATTATTTCAAAGGCTGCATCAATCCTTACAGATAACCACCTATTTTCTTCAGCCCATACTGTTCCAAAGGTTCATCCAGCTTTCACTATGGATCCTCAGCAGACTGCCCAACAGATGTCCTCGAGTCTTCCTGAGCTGCTACAAGTCGGTCTTGACGTGCCTGGTGAAATTTCCCTACCCTACTTATTTTTTTAGTTTTTGTTGTGTTGAGTCTTTTTCCTTGAGTCTAGGTTATCCATTTCACACACTTAGCCCCAACTTGCTAAAAGGCAAGTAAGGACTATGTGTGAGGAGGTTTGGATTAGGTTGATGCATTGTCTTTGTTTTTGTGTTTTTCTGAGTTATTTTCTTTTGAGTCTAGTATGAATCTGGTTAAGTATAGTCAAACATGTTTTCCTTTCACTTTATGTTCAAACTTGTTGCATCTCTGCTTCTAAAATTCTGTCCCCAAAACTTAGTTTCCAAATAGATGATGCAAGGATGGATGGATGTGTGAACAAGAATTGAATACTTACCCCTCTGAAATACCAGAATTGAACCTGGTCGTGGAGCAGACTCCACTTAATATCTTTTGAGCGTGATTAAGAACATGAATTCTAAATATGTTATAGTCATAGGCAACGCATGATAGGAGACATTAGGATAACCAAATTGAGCCTGAGTTCTTTCAATATTTTACCAGAATAAGCTGCCCCTAGAAGCTGTGGTTGAGCCTAAGCCTGTTCTTTCAATAAGTTGGAAAACCTATCAGCTTAAGCCTCAATTATGAGCATTCGCCTGTCCAAGTTGTGCATCTACTTCACCCGACTGTTAGTGATGTATTAAAACATGATAGATTTCTGTCAGACATACATTGGCCTTAAGAACACCATGGAAGAGAGTGCATGAAATGCATAAATTTAAACAAATATAGAGAGAAAAATAAGAAGGAAAGAATGAGAAAGGAAGAAAAATACATACACACCTTCTATACTCAAAATAAATAAAAGGGAAGAGAAAAACATGTGCACTCTTACTTGATGCTTAAAGATGCTTTGAATACTATGTACATTTATGCTTGTTCATCACTAGCTAGTCTAGGGTGATTTCTTTGCAATCACAAATATTTTCTTGATTAAAAACTTAGGACCTCTAGGGCTTGTCCAACACAAGGAGATTGTCCAAGAAAAGCTCCATTGCGTCCAATATAAGACCTCCTTGAGTTGTCAATTGACTACAACTTATTGTGAATGATTGTACGTCTTTTTGCATTGAGGGATTGGTCCTTGAGTGATAAAGAATTAATGAATGAAACCTCCGCATCCAATTCTTGTTTAAAACTGTCTGGACTTGCAGATATTTGGAATTTTGATTTAAGAGACAATTGATTGAGTCTTGATGTGATGTAGTTTAAATGTAAGCTGACTGGATAGTTCGTTGGCTGCTTGACATAATTTTTTTGTGAGTCTTTTCTTTTGAGTGTTTTGTCTTGAGTCTAGTGTTTGTTTTTTTGAGTCCGTTTTTTGTTTCGTTTGTATTTTCTATGTTGTAGTCAGGGGAAGTAGTTTTTCTGCTTGGTTCGAAATTAGTCTGGTGAATGACAATCTCATGCTTGAGGGCAAGCATGGCTTAAGTATGAGGAGGTTTGACTAGACCAAATTCCGACCATATTTTCTGATATTTTATTGCGCAAAATTGGACATAATCTGCACTTTAGGTGCATTTTCATGCAGAAACTTGGCAGCTGACAGGTGAACCAGAAATGGAGAAGCAAAGAGAAAGCAGACTAGAAATGAATGAAAAAGATGGAATTTGCAAAAAGGAAAAAGTAGTGCTTAAGCTACTTTGAATACTTGTACATTTATGCTTGTTCATCACTAGCCGGTCCAGAATGATTTCTTTGCAATGCACAAGTGTTTTCTTGATTAAAAGCTTAGGACCACTAGGGCATGTGCAACACAATGAGATTGTTGAAGAAAAGCCCCATTGTGTCCAAGACTGAATGGACATAATCTGCACTTTAAGTCTGTTTTTATGCAGAAACTTGGCAATTGATAGGTGAAGTAGAAATGAAGAAGCAAAGGGAAAAGCAAACTAGAAATGGATGAAAAAGATGGAATTCGCAAGAAGGAGAAAGCAAAGAAGAGATGCATATATACGCTGGCCAGAACAAGGGTGATGATGAGCAGAAAGAGACAAAAAGTACGAACATATGCTAACTGAGAGAAGAGAAGTATCAGCAAGAAGACAAAATGGGCCTAGAGAATGTGCATGAGCAATAGATTACTCCTACTCAACCCTAGAAGCCAAACATATCACTTTCACTCCTATACCTCACACCATACTTGCTGCCATCTAGAAGTTGCGAAGAGCTCAGATAGACAAAACAAGGAAGACCCATGAGTGTAACAGGGATTCACCCATCTCATTGTTCTCTTTTTTTCATTCAAAACAATCTTAGTTAGATGTTATCTTAGTTTAGTTTTCTTTCACCTGCCTTTATTTGGAGGATACTTTTGATTTTACCTTTAAAACTCAAGTTCTTAGTTTTGTTTAGCTCAGTTTATGCTCTCTATTTTCTATGCTCTGCCTAGTTTTCATGCTTTTGGTGATGATTTCGAAATCATGTTCATGCTTGCATGATGCAAATTTAGTTTAGATTTAGAAAGCTTTCATTTCACTTTCAAGTTGATTTCAAGTTTTGCAATGTATAATGGCTGTTTTATGCTAGTTTTTGTCCGGTTTGCTGCAATATTCTATTTTCCCGTGAGTTATGATGAACAATAGTTTAGTTGAAAGTTTCATTTCATGTACATACTTTTAGTCTGCCCAATTTGAAGCATGATAGTTAGAGGTCTCAAGCTTTCCGATAACCTGCATATTTTATTTCAATGGAGTTCCGTTGATTCCAATAGTTTCAAAATTGTTTGGTTGTGTAGAAGATCTCTGCATTTTATTTGCTTTATTCAGGCCTATTAGCCAATATGAGTAAAAGTAGAAGAGACGGAGTCGTACTTTCTGGCCTATGAAGTTGCTTTGTCAGACCAGTCTACAACATTTCCCGGAATGGCAAAAACCTCATTTAATGCATTTTCTCTGATTATTTAACTAGTTTGATTTCATTTCAGTTGCACTAGTTTGGCAAGTCTATGGCAGATTTTCTTTTTCCAGACGCCATCTTTAATTTAATCCTAGTTGTTCATTACTTAGTTTAGTTAATTATAACTAATTTACTTTAAGAAAGAAATTGATTAGGATAGTTCATTTGAAAGTTTTGCTTGTCTATTATCTGTCCTCTACCCTGCTTGTTATTCAGTTAGTTTTCCACTTTTATTTACCTTGTTCACGAATCTTTTGCTTAAAACGTGGCGACATCGCCAAATACCTTTAGGAGGAAATCAGTTAATTGAAATTTCTTTGAGGAATCGACACCTTTCTTACCACTTACTGATATAATAGTACTTGGAAAGTGGGCGACAAAAGTATCTTTGATTGGGGCAGAACCATAGCCACCACCATCATAGAGAGAAAACATCAAAAGTTGACCAAACAACAAGAGGAGATGGCTGCCTTGGCCAAAGAGGTCAATGAGCTATGTAGGTCGGAAGTGAGACAAAGCATGGAATGCCCTGCTTAATCCACATCACATAACGTGGCCCCTCAGGCTAAAACTACTCAAACTAACTCCCGAAGCCTGCGGCTCATATGATACATGTCAACAGAAACAACCTGTTTTCAGATGATATCCAACTAGACCAGCTGCCTAAAATTTCAAACCTATTACTTGTGAGTTATAGGGGAGCAAAGATCCATACAAGCATTTAATGCGATTCAAGAGTATATCGCTTATGAACCAATGTTCTGAAGGGGTCAAACGTCAGGTCTTCCTGATGACTCTGGTAGGACTCGAGCACCAATGGTTACGACAATTGTCTAGGCTTTTCATGTATGACTTTGAGGAGTAAGAAAACTTTTATGAACTAGTTTTTAAGTGCGAGGTATTCATCCAAAATTTCTAAGACACTATTTGGTCAGACTGAACATGGCAGTTTTGGAAACACCCACTGTCACCTCAATGGTAAAAAACATGCTTTCATGTAAGGGTCGTGTAACAGTCAATTTTTTGACTATTTGGTAAAGAGGCCGCCGGAGGATTTCAAGAAGCTGCTATCATGATCAGGGATATATATACACCCGGAAGCCACAAAAATGTCCAAGAAGACAGAAAATGCCAATTCCAAATGAGAAAAGAAATCTTTTGAGAAGAAAAAATGACTTGCCAAAGGTAGGGAAGCTTGTGACCAAGGTGACAAAACCTACACACCTCTGACAAAAGAATCCGCATACCTGCATGAGATAGTTATAAAGATACCAGGAGTGTGTCTCCCACAACGAGCCAATGATCTTCCATGAAAACATAACTTAGACGTATTCTACTGATTTTTTAACGATTACGGTCATATGATGATCGCTTGTGGAAACTTTATTGTATCTATTGAAAATCTTATTTAAAAGGGTCACCTCTTGGAATACGCAAAGAATGAGACAAATGGGTCTCGAAAATGAAAGAAAGGTATGGAAAGAGAAACTCAACCAGATCAGGAAAAATGCAAGAAAAAACCTTACATATCAAGGAGCCCCAACTAAAGAAAGAGGTAATTGACATGATTTATAGAGGACCCACATGTGGGATTCTAACAGAGCAAGAAACGCTTCTGCCCGAGAAGCACAAATCTGGGATAACCATGCCATCCTTAAGATCGAGGAGGGAATTCCCACTCATAACATATTATTCAATGATTCAGATTGATATCTACGAATGACCCGTTAGATATATTGATCCAATAACCCCACGTATATAAGTTAGGCAAAAGTCTCTCTAGATCAAGAATATAGTTTGATCTCCTTAAGAGCATAGAAAGCCTAGACCCATTAGCTATATAATCGGCCAAGAACCTCAGTATGGTTGAACGCCACAAGACCTTGCTCAAATGTCTTGATAAGTTCTATAACAAGTAAAAACTCTACATAGAGAATTCAAATCACGAAGGCAATACCTATTTTTTGTTTATAGTTCAAGCTCCTTCAAAATATATGATTACAAGTCAATTTATAGGCTATATACTCGACTTGAAGGGGAAAATGCAATTAACGGAATAATTAGACTTAGTCTTGTGGGCCTGCAGGACTAGTAAAAAAACAACAACAATATCAACGAAGTGAGCGTTGAGACTTATCTTATCTGGAACTACGATAAACTTTAAAACAACGGTCCAATTATATAAAATTTAGACCTGGTTGAAGAGAAAAGAAAGGTGGCACACCTCAGATTTGATAATTTCAAGCAACATGTGCACAATATCTAAAACAAAAGAGTGCCGATCTAAAAGATTGAAAAATATGACCTGGTAACTAGAAGGGTCTCCCTCAAGCCTACATAGAAATTAAACCCTAATCGGTAAGGCCCATGTTTGGGCATGAAAGTTCTAACTGGATGAGCCTATGAATTGACGGATGTTGAAGGAAGACACCGGCCACGACCTTGGAAGGTAGCCAATCTGAAAAAGTTTTCTTTCTATAGACACTTTCGGCCTTAAGCATATCCCAAAAATGATTTTATATCACAAGATTAATTGATCAAGAAGGAGATGCATGTCTCATCCCATTATCTTGTTGAAGTTGTATACTAGAAAAACATGCTTTATGAGCTGCTTATTTATTTTAGAATCTTAATTAAAAATTGAAAAATCAAAATTAATAAGTAAATTAGTTAACGTTTAATACATTTTAAACATAAATATATATTTTGTATGAAGAATGTAGATGTTAAATTAGAAATAAAATTTTAAAATTAGTAACTAATAATATATATATATATATATATATATATGTGTGTGTGTGTGTGTGTGTGTGTGTGTGTGTGTGTAGTGGAATAAAATGAACCATTCACTATACCTAACCATTTAACTAACACATGTAGGTGCCATTTAACTAACACATGTACACCTACACACTTTTTGAGTCTCTCTCTCTCTCGATGCATACAAAAATTAAGAAGGCAAGTGTCAACATCATGGTCCTTCCACTTAGTTATTCTGTTGACTAAGCAAAAGGAATAAGAAAAGGAGTAAATATATGTCTCTCACTTCGGTCACACACACACCCACACTACCTACATTTTCTCTCCTCACCTCTTTCTCTCTATTCGGGACCCAACACACCCACTACCGCCTACTTTCTTCGGCAAAATTCTAGATCTAGGAGGATCCACAAAAAAGGTTCCCAAAATGGGAGCCTTTTTTTAAACTTCCAACAATGGGAAAAACGCATGTCATGGGTGAAACGACGTCCACTTACGAAATGAGACTTCCACTTACCAAAACGACATCGTTTCAGCGTTTCGCAAAAGATGCAGAATGTTGCACCGGGCCGGGTGGTCATGATTTTCGGCACCATCCGGCCGAGTGGATGCCTCTGGAGAACAGATAGTTGCACCCGGCCGGGTGGTCATGAATTTCGGCACGACCCGGCCGAGTGGATCCGTCTGGAGAACAGAATGTTGCACCCGGCCGGGTGTGATTTGGCACAAGTTTCACCCGGCCGGGTGCCAGTCGCGGGTGAGTGTTTTTAACCCATTTTCCTCTTCTTTTTTCCTACTTTTCCCCCAACTCCTCCCCCTTCTAAATCCTAACTCTCTCTCCCCTTCTCCCCACTTTCTATATCCTCCACTCCCACACACAAAATTCACTCATTAACACACACATTACACTCACCCATCACATTTCATCCATCAATTTGAGATTTTTATCCATAAAATTTGAACTATTGGGTCATTTGTGCTTCAAGAACAAGTAGTGGGATTTTTGCTTCATTGTGTTCAAATCAACTACAAAGGTTTGTTCTATTCTCTCTACGATTTATGTTGTTTATATGCTTTTGGAATTTTAGGAAGCATGAATTAGACTTGGTATGTATGTATTATTAGTATGAATTTTGAGAAGCACGAATTTTGGTTGAGGCATTTGAACAAACACCTAGTATGCATATATTATTCTTGTCAAATTGTTGTAATTAGGGACTTGAATGGTGAATCTTGAATTTCATGTTGAATGTGGGGTATAATATTATGAAAATTTCATGTTGAATATGGGGTGTAATCTTGTGAATCTTGAATTTCATGTTGAATGGTGAATCTTGAATTCTCACTATTGTGTTATTTGTGAATCTTGAATTCTCACTATTGTAATCTTGTGAATCTTGAAAATTTCATGTTGAATGGTGAATCTTGTATTCTCACTATTGTAATCTTGTGAATCTTGAAAATTTCATGTTGAATGGTGAATCTTGAATTCTCACTATTGTAATCTTGTGAATCTTGAAAATTTCATGTTGAATTGTGAATCTTGAATATGATCAATTGTGTTTTTATTGGACTAGAATATTGATTTAACTTTGATTATTTTATAGCATGAAAGGATTGTTTGAAATATTTTCGTTTTCAGGTACAAATAATCAAATGGCTACTCCTTCGAACACTCGTTACTTTGGTGTCCACCTTCAAAACACTGAACAACGAGAACGGTCGAATGCACTAGTCAAGCTCCCGTTCCAACCATCACGATACCCGGATGACGATACATTGCATAGGCTGGCATCCAAGTTTGCTTTTGGGAGCTGTGTGCAGTTGGGGGGTTGACAACCCTCTTCAGATGGCAACAGGATTCCTTCCGTCGCCTCACCCTGGAGTTCCTCAGCACATTACATGTGCAAATATCCGAGCGGCGTGTGGAATCAATCTCCTTTCGCCTCCGCAACAACAACTTTGAACTATCCATAGCGGAGGTGAATGCCATCTTCAACTTCCATAGAGATGACGTGGGCGTCGTAGACGAACCGGAGGACTACGACAGAGATGCATTCTGGGCAGCCATCACTTTGCCAGAATGATGGAACACGAGGTTCGTCGCAACCAGAGCGAAAGGGTGCTCATATCTGCCCTTTGCTCGCTTCGAGGGGGGGAGTGTCCAGAGTGATGAAGTGCTCCTTCTGTGGAACATCTTGAACGGGCGCTGTCTCGATATGGACCACTTCATCATTCGACACTTGGAGAGGCAGGCCAGGAAGACCTCAGGCACACTCTGCTGTGGAGGCATTATCACTTCCTTAGCCATCGATTGTAGAATCGATGTGGAGGATTTTAATATCGATCATAGCTTCCAAGGGTTCTTCCTTCAAAAGGCGGGGGATTATTTCCCATTCCTCGACCCCATTAACCCATATGTCCGGGAATGGCAATACCAGACCAACTGGCAAATGAATGAGGACATCCATCGACAGTTGGTAGCAACACACCCTCCTTATCTACCGTGGGCTAACCCTCGGTTCCACCCCACGTTCCGTTTATGCTGCCCCAGCCGGAACACCCCCCATCATCGCCACCCCAGCTGCAAGCAGCCCAGGCCCACGAAGATGAAGCTGGCCCCTCCAACCGAAGGCGAAGAAGACGGCGACAACCTGGACAGGAGGATGAAGATGTATCGGTAGCTCAGCGGTTGGATCATCTGCAGGTCACTATGAGCCAGAACTTCGATCACATGAACGACAACTTCAACCGCCTGAATGAGCGCTTTGACATCTTCGAAAGCCAACAGCGGAGCGAGACGGAACGCATGGACCGGTTCGACCACATGCTCACGAGCATGTATGATCAGTTCAACACGTGGAACCCGTACCCGCAGTTATTTACTCCATGGTCTGTTCTCCCAGGTAAGTTCGCTGCTATAGTAGACCACCTATTTTTAGACATGGATCAAAATTTATGTTACAACTATAGTAAATTAAGCTGGCCAAAAACTTATATAACAATTTTAACTAATTTTATAAATACATAGCTAACCAAGATATGTTAATAAGCTAAATACTATAAACACACGTTATAATTTGTACAACCACGACTTTTTAATTAAAAGGTCATAAATTTGAATCCCAGCGGCTGACTCACAAGCGAAGTGGGCAAAATCCATTGCTAGCAACTTAAGAAATACACACAGTCACACACACATATGCACATCCATACATATAGTGACTGAAAATATCATACTTGTTTCCATATCGAAGATGAAGTTTAACAATAAGATCTCTTTCTTGTTGGGTATAACCCCCTCGTCTGAGGCCAGGTTTCAAGTAATTCGTCCAACGCAATCTGCAGCTCTTTCCACATCTATCTAGATCTGAGAAAACACCAAACATATTACATTTTACCATTGAATAGCGGATCTTTTATTACCAAAAACTTGGAGATTTGAATCTTAAAAAAGAAATACAAAAGAAAATACTTACTAACCAGCAAATTTGGGAAGCAGTCGCCAGTTCCAATGGCCGTACTGCTCAACATAAGCTCTCAACTTGTCGTCTTATTCTTCAGTCCACGCACCTTTCCTTACACCGTTTTTGTCAACGTATGTACCTTTTACCATTTTTGCCTTGTATCAAAGTCCCACCTGAGTTTTGTAACCCTCACTTTCATCTTAAAATAATTCCTATATAAGCTGCAATGATCAATTGATTAATGGTATATTTTTTTGTTGACTTTCAATTGATCACATCGAATTACTTAAATTAAAATCATTTGGAATAGAAAGATGATACATACATCAAATTGGATGATAGGATACGCGACCCAATCCCCTCCAAGTCCGGCCCATTTCGCTAGGCCTGGCCCAATGACAATGCGGCCCAG
>JAYDZE010491001.1:0-15768 GCA_034509125.1 Monilaria moniliformis
TCGAGGCTATAACATTTAATTTCAGTAAATTAAATGTTTTGACCATATTTATTATTGGTCAAACTTCGATTCCAACACTTAGTACAATGCTTGCTCCCCAAAGGAGGACTAAGACGGGGACTTGCGTTGGGTACATAATGAGGCAAACGAAAATAGTAGTTGAGCCAAGAATGAGATTCATTCCTCGAGTGAAATTTCGAGAGAACACTTAATTTCTCTATATTATTTGACCATTAAGTCATTGGCCAGAGTAATGATACATTCAATCAAAGTAATTGAATATGATCAAATGGGTCATATAATAAAGATGAGATATAGTGATTGAGCTATTTGGAGAGACACATGACAAATCTTAAGCTCAATTAAATGGTTCGTGAATGAAGGGATATTACATAAACTTAATATAAATACTAGATTACTATCCACATAAACACCCTCCATATATTGAGTTCATTGCACAAAACAGTTTATGAGTTTTGTGCAGACTTCGATTAGATCATCGTTTATATTGGGGGTCTTGATGATCACACTTTATGTGAATTGTTGATCCCCTCAAGGTATGAAGATGGAGCTTTATATTATATCTAATGATAATCCAAGTGGGAGATTGAAAGATATATGGACTATATTAAGATATTGGACTTTCATTAATTAAAGTTGTACCTTAATTAATCAATGCAGACAAAAAATACAAGTTTATAGGCCCTGGACCCATCTAGATCATTATGTGTTTGTAATTTTCATTGCATATCATTAGATGATGACAAGAATTTCTAACATTACTCATCTTCTTTGCTGCCACCACTCTGCTAACCTCATCGCTGCCAATATTTTTGGCCGAAACCTCATAAGTTCCTGTTAAATTCTCTAAATCCTTCCCTAATTTCCTCGTTGCACTATGCTCACCCTCGCGCCACACGTCATTGTTTGATTACCATGGAAGCAATGGGAAAGATGAATTTCTGCTTGTATCTATGATATCTTAATGAGCGCATTGTCGTGCTGCACGAAGTTTGTTTACGTTGCCCTTGATGCGGTCTTGGACGCGCAACCCATTGATCAGTGGGACTCTTCGGCTCAGGTCATGTGTGTGTGTGTGTGCGAAAGAGAGAGTGAGAGAGTGAGAGAGAAAGAGAGACAGAGACATAGAGAAAAAAAGATCCGAGTTGGAGCAAAATTGAAGGCGATTTTGGAGTAGTTTCCAAGGAGTTAGCGCCATTGATGGGTCAGCCCCGCGCTTCTTATCCAAAACAAACGAATGAAAATCTAAAGCTCTCCGGCTAAAATGCTAATTCATTAATTGCATAATAACAATCGTTTATTTACCTTTTATCCGCTTTAAATTTATAAATCACTTTTTTCATTAATATGCATTAAATTTTATTTTTGTTTATATACATATCTTTAATCAATGTTCCTTTTAAAAATAGCGATCTTTTCTTTTGTTGAAAGTAAATAAGACTATATAGAAAATAATTAGAGGCGACTTCTGAACTTGCCCTTCATATAGTCAAAATTAATAGTTGACAACGAATTTAGAAAACTTAAAATATGATCAATATTTATTTTTTCGGACAAAAATGCTCTGGTGAATACAAGCAGTTTACTTTTACAATGCCATAAACTTTATTGACGCTCATTTCTATATCTTTCTAATTCTGTCTCTTTCATTCTCTCTCTAATAATATCTCTCCCTGTTCGTAACCAAATTGTCTCCCCATCAAACGCTAACAATGGCTTCTAAAACGCACTCTTGTGGTTTCTCCATCGACGGCGCCGCCGCCGCTGCAACCACCTAGAAACTCAAACACTTCTGAAACTGCAGTATGTAGTATGTCGACGTCGCCGCCTATAAAACCATACACTTCCAAACCAACTTTTGAATGCAGTCCGTTGACGGTGTCACCGCCTGCAAGCCCAATCACTAATTTGTTTCCAATATTTTTATTTTTCAAAAACGGTAACGTCGACGGGCTTTTTAGAATTTGAACTGTCAATTTATTTTTGTTGGAGAATTTGTGCGCATGGTTGTTTTATTTTATTTTATTTTATTTTGATGTGGTTGTTGTTGTTGGAATTTTTTGGTGTTGTTATAAATCATTTATGTTTTTGAAATTTTTTGTTGAAGCTATTCTTTTTTTTTTTTGTTGAAGATCATAATAGTTTTTTTGGTGTTGTTGGAATTATTTTTATGGTTTAAGGTGTCGTGGTATGATGTACGAATTTGTCGAATTTGTATCAGGCATACCAAACCCACTTGCGCGGAGGTTTGGTATATTAGGTACGAATTTGCCGAATTCGTACCAGGCATACTAAATCTACCAGCGTGGAGATTTGGTAAACCTAATACGAATTCGACCAATTCGTACTAGGCATATCAAACATGCCCGTGTTGGGCATATTAACACTTATAAAAATTGCATCTGAAAGTGAGAAGTATGATGTAATTAGGGATGTCAGTTCAACCCAAAACCCGCGGGTTGACCAGAATAGGCCGCTAAATTTATAGGGTAAATCTTTGAAATTTTTAACCCGATAAAATTTCATCTCATTAGCCCACACCCGAGTAGCCCGTAACTCGAATAGGACTGTCCCGAAACTTGACAGACTAGTTTGGTGGGCTGGCTCTAGGTGCAACTATTTCCTATTATTTCCGCTTGTTTGGCAATGGTTCAATACTTCAATGGTGATTCTAATAAAATTAATAACTACATTAAAAAAAATAACCCTACAATTCATATTTAATGTATATGTATGTTAGATTTTTACTAATAATAATATAGTAATAGATAAACAAATTGGATTCAAAGTTTATTATAAGAAATATTATGAATTCTAAATCATGCTTTAAAATCCATTGGAATGTTTTTATGTTTCATTTTAATTTTATAAATCTTAAATTATATTTTTTATCATGTCGATATCCATGATAACACATTCTTATATGTTAAATCATTCAACAACTCAAGATCTATCAAACGCCATTTTTCTCTGATGTCAATTTTTTAATTTGTAGACTAGTTATAATTAATCGTGTCTGAGTTTAAGTGTTAACTTCTCCAATTAAATATTATACATTCTATAAATATTGATAATTTTTCTCATTAAGCATTGAATAGATCATGTATCTCACTTTGAAGAATTTGCTAGGATGACGTGTGATGTGCTTAGTATTCCTATAACAACGGTAGCATCAGAATCTTCTTTAGTATTGGAGGATACGTTTTGAAGAAATATATAAATAAACACATTCCCGAAAAAGTGCAAGCTCTTATTTGTACACGTAATTGATTGCATGATTATTATGATGATAAGACTTATTTTTTTAATATATGGTGAAGAGTCTAAAGACTATAAGCTCGAAGTGAATGATCAAGTTGAAGCTCCAAAAATTATTGACGTAGAAGAAAAATGTTATTCAAGTGTTTAGATTTTAAATTCACCTTAGACACTTTGCTTCTATAAAGCCAAATTATTGTTGAACAATTTATCATCAATTTTATGTTATGTAATCTGAGATTTTTTTGAAATATTTTAGACTTTAAATTTTATGCTTGTCATATGATTTATATATTTGTTTTTGTATATATTTATATATTATAAATATAGGATCCATAAAAATATAAAAATAAACAAGTTAATTTCATCGTTAGCTTTTAGTCTGATTAGTCCGTTGGGTTAGTCCAAAATCCGAAGATTTAGGGTTAGAGTTGGAAAATTTTAATCGGATAAAATTTTAGCCAAATTAGCATGCACCCGATTAACCCACAAATCAAATAGAACTGTTCCAAAACCCGATAAACTGATCTGATTGACATTCCTAGCTATAAGCGTGTAATATTAGGACAAAAGAAGCAAGTCATCAGCCACCCTTATTCGGCAGTGATTGTCAACTATTTAATTTTTAAGTTCTAAAACTATAATTCACTTTCTTTATTAGATATGCAAAAAAAAAATTCTTTAAGATAACCTTAATTAATGTTATTTGAGATTAAGCAATTCTTTTTGTAAGGAGTAAATTAGATTATATTAGGAAAATCCTATGTTATTTGGTTCTGTCAAGTACTTCTTAATTTTCATTTTTTTTAATTATTTATTAAGTTTTAGGAGAAATTGCCAAATAAATTATTATTCCGACTCGTTTTGCATTTTCAACCCCATTCTGAAAAATTGGCAATTTAACCCACAATCTATATATATTTATGCAATTAGAACACAATGGTGAGCTTTGCATTGGGGTCGTTGCTGTTTTGGTTATTTGGCTTATCATTTTTGACAATTCTTTAAGGGAAAGATTGATATTACATTATATAGTAGTTTGGTGGTTGAACCAAAGGGAAAAAACAATTAATGAATAAGATTTCTGACATGTAAATTGAATTTAATAAATAATTATATTTTTTTGGCTTTTTCTTATCAAAATGGAATAGGATTCGTGCAATTAATTTATTGGCTTTGTTGTTTTTGAAAAGAAGAACATTTTGATATATATATTTCGTTTTTTTGGTTAAGCAACTATGGGGGATTTAACCAAAGAAGATGATTTCACAGTTGAAAATACTCTTATAATTGTGAAATTATTGGCCAATTTTTAATAGTGTTGAAATTGCAAAATAGTCTTAATTGATGATTTGTTTTGCAGTTTCCCCCAAGTATTATGAGATATTTTTCTTAAAATCTTTGACAAGATTAGTACTAAATTGAAGTGTCTTTATTTGAATATTGAATATGACTCGAGAGAGAGAGAGAGAGAGACAAAAAAAAAAAAAAAAAAAAAATCCTTGAATTTCTGATAAATTTATATGACCTTACATGCATAACTAAACACACTAAAATTATAACATAAACTAGCAACCATCTCAATTCAAATACAATTTAAAATAAAGACAAATCAAGAAGTGGGAAATCTTCAAGAATTGCTACAAGTGCGAGAGAGCCATGAATCTGCAATCTGTACCAAACAAAAACCTCAATAACACATGATCACATAACAGATGCCATTGCAAAAGTGATGATTGGAGGAAACATCGCTTCTTCTTGTAGTTCAATTCCTTTTCTCCTCACATCCAAACCTTCAAAGATAATGAATGCTTCATTGTCTTATGATGGAGATAAAAGTAGAGGAATCGGACATCGTTTATAGGATCAAAGACAAAGCAGGAAAGAGCAGTCGACATAGTACTGAGAGAGCGTGGTGCTAGCAAACCTTAATAAACACACGTAAGCATCATAAGCTAGTAGCACACTCTAGGGAGAGGAAGACTCTGCCTCTGCCGCTGTCTCGTTCAGCTCAGCGCTCAACATATGGTGGAGAAGCATATCAACCCTCTGATTCCTTGAGTTAGTACTGCACAACATCAGAGGATGGAAAAAATTGATACATATATCAGATAAAACAGAATTTTCAAAAAAAAAATCAAGTGATGGAACGTGTTTTTCAAGCATGTTTGCAGTGGCCATACCCGATAAGCCTTCGTGCCATCCTCGTTTCTTCCTGGTTTGCACAGTGCAGAAAGTTTTAGTACACTTCAATTCTCATATACAAAGACTGTATAATACCAGTTTTTATGTTGAAAACATCAAAAATTGAGGAATTGACAAAAGAATCTCATCATTTTGCCTCTGAAAGTTTTCAATGCAGGTAGAGCAGATATGGATACGGATATAGATATGGACACGAAAAGCCACGAGTCAAAATTCCATTATCATTTGAAACGTGATTACAGAGTAATTAGCCATAAGAAAAGAAAGGTTATGGAACTTCTTAACCACTGACCTTGACCTCCCCTGTCTCAGAAGTTTCGAGGTCCATCTCAGCAAAGAAAGCCTCCAAGACAAAAGCCACAACCTGAACAAAGAAAAGAACGAAAATTATAGACACGATTTGTGTATCATTTCGAAGAAGAACATGAAAATCAAGACATATGGAAAATCTAGTTAGAGTATTGTTTGCATGTTCCTTGTGCAATCTACCATTTTTTGTGTAGAATCTTTCACCGGATAATTTGAATGCTATAATGACAGATTAGGAAGAGGGTTCCGATGAAGTGCTAAAATACCTAGTGCAATATTCTTCATATCTTAAATTCAACCTACACGAATATTCAGCTATAGGTGTTTCTATCTGCAGTTCCCAGTTTTGGTCTGTTGAAACGAGACGGACATAAGTCTGCTCTAGCTATCTTGCATCATAGTTTAACTCAGAACAGACGTCGAAAAGAGAGAGCAGTTAACTGCCATAACACAACCTTCTGAAGAAGTATCGTTTAGAAAGAAAAATTTGCGAAACGATGGCTTACCAAATTCAAGAGTAGTAAGATTGTAATGAGATAGAAGCTGATGAAGTAGATATAACTCCATTTAGTTCCAGTCAACTCCTTGTAGCTCTGAAATTTCAACAACGAGTGAATTAAGGCCAAAAGGAGAATATTTATACTAGACTATGAACTCTTCAGGTATCTCGAGGTAACAATACTAAATCTACTGCTACATGCCTGCATCCACACTTGCCAATTTCCCATCACCAGCAAATTGAAAAGTGTTACCATGCCGTTTGGGTAGTCATTGAAGTTGAAGAGCAAGTAGCTAAATTTTGTCAAGGGAATGATTATCAAGAAGCTGACGTTAATCGGGGTAGATAAAAACTGAGACCTCAAGGGATAAACACAAACATAGACCTCCAGCCCGAAATGTCAAGAAATCGATAAACCAAAGATATGGAGAAGTATTCTTAAATGCTAAAGTAGGATCATTTATGGCAAAGGATACTCGCTATCTTGCATATCAGTTTTGCTGAGATTTGGATTTCCATCATTAACAACACCACCAAAGACCTACAATTCGAGAAGAAGTGAAATGATATACAATGCGCACGTAACTGAAGTAAAAATAAAAGAAAAGAAAAGAAAAGATATATAGCTGCAAAAAATGTGATGAAATCGGTCTTGTTTCAATGTCAAGTTGTGAATATGTGAAGCTAGTCCAAGCTAAAAAGGATAGCAAAGAGTCGAGATAGAAATCACAGATGAATAAAGTGTGGAAAGCCACCAATACCTGTACACCAACAGAGCAATAAATGCACAAGACACAAAAGATGGTCCCCAAATATGGCATTAGGCTTGGTATGAGGGTCAAGAACGTTGCAACGAAAGCGCGATATTGTTTAACATGCATCAAGAGCCTAATCAACCTTAGCATTCTTGCTATTAGAAGATACCGAATCCTGCAGTAGAATGAATCATTGTCAAGAACAAATCTTGATTAACAGAAAAAAAAAAATGGAGCTTATATTTTCAGTATCCAAGTACAAAGAAAAATAACTTTCTTTAAAATATGCCCGAGAAAATGAAGATGATAAATCTTAGTCCCACTTTAAGGAATTTCAGTTAGGAAAAGAAGCCAGTGATGCATTTCTTGCTAATTGATAACACAATCAGATTTCTGCTAATATGCCTTATCATTTCCATTTATAGTCCAAACCATTTTCTTCCGAATAAAAAAGAAGCAGATATTGGAAACTGACATGCATGGCTATTCATTCAAAGAGGAACAAATCTCACCATTCTCCGTTAGAGAGGAAGGTCTGTCCACTTGGAGACAGATAAGTAGCTGTTTCTCCAATTACTGCAAAACCAAGACAAATGCGGTGTTAATTTTTCTGAACACAGGTAAGAATGGAATTATCTGATCAGTAGTATGTACTTACCAATTACCCAGGTGATTACAAAGTCGAAACGATTTTGGCCATCTCTCCAATAATTCACAAACCCAAATGAATACACTTTCAATGCCACTTCGAGGACATAAATCCATCCTGCAGAAAGAAAACACCGACTGTAACTTTAGATAAAAAGAACAGTAAACATTGAGATTCTGAGCACCCAGAGACTATTAAAATTTAGAAATGTAAGTTTCCAAAAATGAATTTCGCAGGAAAGTTATCATATTTAGTATCAGAAAAAAAGTTGTTTACTTTTTTTTTTTATCTGTAATAACTGAGAATTCAGTTTAACATAATTAAGTTAGATAATTAGTTGGAAAAAGATGGAAGTATATATCTATGTTGAAAAGAGACACATCCATCAATATTGTCATTTCAAGTAAAAAAGTTCATACATCTGACAATATGAATGATGATTAAGAAATTACAGTCATTTAAATATCATCGTACATATTAACACCATCTTCAGGTGGAAGGAGGAGGAGAGAGAAAGTTAAGAGTCCACACGTAGAAACCCACTTAGTGCAGTTCATGGTTTCAATTACGAGATTAAGTAGGACTTGCCAAATATAAATTCGATCTTTTGCCAAGCCTCTTGAGCAGAACTGTCCTCTATATCGAGCTGCAGTGCAATCAGAAACCATAATTTCATTATAACAACATATTTTGGTGTATCCAACCCCCGTTCTCAGAAAACATCAAAGGTACATATCAAGAAAAATGCCAGTTGTAACTATTTGATTGAGCACATTCATACCGTTGTCTCAATAACGACAGCGACAAAATTCAGGATGAGAACAAAGGCTACAATGTAACCGAATTTGTCTCCCCGAACAAAACCTTTCAGCTTTTGAGATGTGTATGACCTGTAGAATGTTGGACAGCAGCTCTCGAAAACAGGTTCCTGCATGGACAAGCACATTCAGTAGGGTGAAGATTGGCGAAACTCATTCTCCAGTTTGTGAAAGTATATTTACTGAATCCTCCTTCTGAAATCTGAGTCCAATTGCATGCGAGAGATCTACGAATTCATCCAGATTAATCTGCACTTGCAAAACAAAGCAGAAGAGGAAAAAAAGTAAAGATGTCAGTGGACAAAAAATTCAGTTTTGTTAATGAGATTTTCTGCCAAAATAACTGTCAAAAATATATATATCGCCTTTCACAACTAATAAAGGCTATCTGTTTACGGTTTCTGCATCATGCTCAAAACAACAAGGAATGGAGACCGTAAGAATCAGAAAAGAAGAAAACATGCATATATGGGCAGCTATTCAGAAGCATAAGTGTCAAAATGTACTCACAAATCACAATTTGCAACTAAATAGAGGTGAGTGACTCTTTTACCAGAGTAATTAAAGAAGAATGCAGACATTACATAATTAGAGAGAGAGAGAGTGGCGGGGGAAATTGAAAAAGATTTTCTAACAATACCTTCACATCATGACTGTCATCCAGCTCGTAGAATATTAATTCAAAATCATCTCTTGATATTTTTGGCAAAGTCCTGCGAGTATTATAAAAGAACCGTTTCAACGTGATTCTTTAAGATATATTGGTACAGCTCTGCATGAATATAATGAGGAACATGCATCTATCTCCATCATCAATGCCAACCGCCTTTTTGGCTTCTTATTCTCTAAAACGTTTCTTGCATACAGAAATATTCATGCTGCTCTAAATGTAGGAATCAAATTATAAGTGAATTGACACGGGGGTTGAGCAAAAAAATCAGCAATGAAAAGTTGTTGGAGAAGTATACTATACCTGTATTTGTTCAGCTCGTCGAATAAGCGAATGCACTGATCTTTGTTGAGGTAACCGAGATCCTGCCAGTACCCAAGATGTGACAAAGGGAAGGGATTTCAGAAATAAACCAAGCAAACTTGTAATAAACACTTCTTAATATTAATCAAACATATTGTTAGTTAACAAAGCGAGAGTTATAGAGTGAGTTGAAGGAAATAAAGGAAAAAAAACAATGGTATTGAAAAATTATACTTACACTTTCATCGATGATGCTAAAAGCTTTCTTCAGTATCCTTTTTGTTGCATTATCCTTCGCACACACTTGTTTTACAAGCTATGGAAAAACTATGATTAGTCTACTTGTCATGCTTTGGAAAGAGATAAGTCCAACACCTCCGGATCTAGAAGTCACCTAACATTTTTTGTAGAGAAAGATAACATAGTGTACCTCAGCCTTAAAGCTGTCGTATACAACAGCAAGAATCAAATTGGTGACAAAGTAAACACCCAACAGCACATATAAGACAAAGAACAAGCTATACCAACGTGAGGCCCTACAAAACAGAAAAGAACACGAGTGTGTGAGTAGATTTGCAAAAAACTGAAACAATAAAACAAGTAAATAGTGATGATTGAAGGTTCGACATCCTTGCAGCATTTATGGATAACAAATGTCGAAGAATAGCAAATAGTCAACTCAATTTTTAAATTGTATACTTGTATGCGGGAATCCAGACATCAGGATTGTTGGAAGTGGTGAATAAGATAAACATCTGGTACACCGTTGTCCCATATGAAGTGAAGGTGGTCTTTCCCTGATCAGTATCTTCGAAAATGACATATGCCAACCAGCTCGAAAACAGAAGGAATAGTAGCAGTAAAGCCTGCATTTCGTCCACCACCACAACAAACAGAAGAATACACAAACAAAATCATCATGTTATCTTCAGTTGCTACAAAATTTAGAAATGGCAAGTTCAAGTGTATTTCATGAAAACCAACGTACCAGGACATTGAGGTATGTGAGAAGCATTCCGAACAGGATGACTAATGTATCTCGTAACTCCCTAAGGTCAAAATAAACATACTGCATCTTGTCATGATTGGATTTTAATCATATAATTCAATTGCAAGTGCATGGTGCATCTCATTCAGGCTGATCTCCTCTCTGTGTGTGCAAATGGAAGATTCAATTACTTTCTCCAAAGTAGTATGCCAAAATAAGAAGAGAAACATATAAATTTTAATGGGCCGATTTTCCAGCTATGAAAGCAAGACACTGTGTAGAAAATAAGAAACCAAGACCAGGACAGCAATTGGAAATATAATAGTACTCTTACCTGATGGCAAGAATGAAAAATGCAACTCGGAGATACGGTGCAAGCCGGAAGGGAATAGTATAGAATCCCACCGGAGAAAGAAATATGATAAAGACAACCAGATCAATAACCAATAATAACAACAAAACCACCTGCAAATAATGTGGGGAGGGGAGAGGGATTAGCACTTAGCAGTCAAAAGTTGTAAAACAATTTCTGTTAATGTATCAAATTGTAAGTAATCAAACTAAATGATGCATGATGAGGCCTGAAAAGATGAGTAATCGAACTTGAGGATATGTAGAGCTACAAATGGGTGGAGAAATTTTCAAGCAACTCGGATGCTAATACGAAAACACCAGTTCGTAATTCGATCATTTAGAAGAGCCAGGTTAAGCTTCATATTTCAAGCTCGGAAAAGCTTTGAGCTCAGTCTTCTTTACATGTGCATCCTATAACGATGCTGTAAAATCGATGACTTATAGATTGTTCATCTTATTGAAAACTTCACTGCTTAAAAACAAACATTAGAAAACCATGTAATTGTAGTGAATGAAAAGTGTACCTTAAGTTTATTAACATGGCTCTTCCAGTATATACTAAGCCCTTCATATGTTAACGGAAAGAGAGTATGCACAGTGAGAATCACGAGTGTTACGGCCTGGAAAGGAAAAGGTAGGAATGAGAAAGGTCAACTTATGATTATTGATAAACAAAGGTTCCAACATAAAGAGAGAAAAAGAAAATAAAAAAAGAAGATGATTACAGAAAAGACAAAAATGACTGCACAACTAATGTAGCATAATAAAGAAGATTTAATTCAACAGAGGAGCAATGTGTGAAATGATACCATTCAGCTTCGAGTCACTTGAGGCTATAGCTAATTTAGAGATGGGTGATTGAAATGCTAATGAAAATGCCACAAAAAGAAAAATTCAATGACTTTGAGTTACCTCGTAGATGATACTCTCAGTACTAGTCAAGTAAGGCAACTGTCCTAGATAGTAGTATCCCCTGTCGTTACATTCCTCTTTACACCATAAAGGTTTCTGAAACTCCAAATCAAGATTTACATGAGCAAAGGTTTTGAAGGCCAAAATGTGAAAGTAGGATGAAAGGCTATACGAACCTCCAAGAAATTCAGCAGAAGTAGAGCAAAGTAGTTCAGGCTCCAAAGGAAATCAAATTTTATAAATACTAAATATGACTTTAAGGAGGTTCCGAAACTTGGCTGGTCAAAGATTTCCTCAGGTATCCCTATTCCATCTTCAGCCTGAAATTGCATCAGCCATTTGAATTGATAAGACTATCTAACAAAATTATAGGTAGCATACTCAATCAAAGATGCCTCCACTCCAATCTTAGTAAATCATAAAAGTTCAAGGACTTATCGTTCCCATAGCTAACAAAATTACATTCTTATTTCAGTATGGGACTCAAAAGCTTCCCGGCTGCCATCCATATAACTTACTATGAAAAGAAAAGAATTTCCTAAAGGCTAAAACAGACTCTTCCGTATCTAGCTGGCTCTTTCCATGAAAGTTGAAGTCAATATAAACAAATGTCCTCGTATAGTTACTCTAGTCTTCTAGCATATCCAAGAACCAAAAAAAACTCTCAGTTTCTAGACAAAGGACACAATTTATTAATTGATAACAACTCAAAATTGAAGTTGATAATGCACAAGACTCAACTGCCTTGTATAACAGAAAAACAGAATTGAGCTTTAATATCTTCTTGAGTAATTAATAATAACACTTTATGCAAAGAAAGAGACTAAGAGTATCTCAGAACCACCTGCAACCATATAGATAAAATCACACCTAAAGAGACCATATATTTCAAGAAATAGAACATGCTCATATAAAACAGCAGATCCCATCACATCCCACTTTTACATTGCGAAGAAGCTCAGTTCTCAACAACAAGATTCAACTAAAAAACAAGTAAAGAAGAACTAACTTACTATGAAAAGAAAAGAATTTCCTAAAACGAACTCTTCCGTATCTAGCTGGCTTTTTCCATAAAAGTCGAAGTCAATGAAAATAAATGTCCTCGTCTTCGTATAGTTACTCTAATCTGCTAGCATATGCAAGAACCAAATTCCAGACAAAAGACACTATTTATTAATTAAACAACTCAAAATTGAAGTTGAAACATAATGCAAAAGTAATGATATAACAGAAAAACAGAATTGAGCTTTAATATCTTCTCGAGTAACAACACTTTATGCAAAGAAAAGAACTTGAGAGTATCTCAAAAACCACCTGCAAATCTTAGATAAAATCACACCCAAAGACACCAATTTTTTCCAGAATTCGATAACTCATCTAAAACAGCAGATCCCAGTTTTACATTGCGAAGAAGCGGAGCTCCCAACATCAAGATTCAACTAAAAAAACCGAGTAAAGAGAAACTAACATACAAGATCAACCAAAGCAGCAGCCTTTTCATAGGGCGAGCCATGAGCGATAGCATCTGTTCTTCGATCAAACAAGCGCCGGCGATCCCGTCTCACCCCACCACTGCCGCCTTCATCGCCACCGAGAAGAGCTGCATCCATTTTCGCAGTTTAGTCCAAGATTCAGATGTGGGCTTTTCTTCACTGAGTATATCCACTTCGTCCCTTTCTGTGACCGTTTAGCGCATAGATCAAACAAGTGGAGCGCAGCTCCAATAAACTAATTTATAGGTCGAAGCGAAAGTAGTTGGTGTTAGACTGTTAGTTAAACATATATGTGTGTGTGTGTGTGAATCGAAAATTTGTCAGCGTCTAGTTTGGCTCCCAATGGTAAGTAGAATGAGAGAGAGGCAACGTGTCGGAGAGCCAAACCGTGCGAAAAATCTTTCGGTATTGGTCGGTGAAGAACGTTGATTGAATTAAGGATAATACACGTCCTTGTCTTATCGATTAAATGAATATTTGAATTTTTCTTCTTGGGGCAATATTCATGAACTAAGTGAAAAAATCTAGATGTGATAACGGTTACGTGGGGCCATATTGATCTTGAATATAATTAAGATTATTAGGTGTATAATGACACTGTTTCTATTCATTTCTTAGTTTATAATATGGTGTTTATATTTTGACACACAAAAAGATAACATTTACAAATTTATAATTTATTTGATTTATAATATTGATCATAACTATGATGTATTAAAGTTGATGTGTCTGTGAAATAGCACGTGAACTAATCACAGATTACCTTAAATGATATCATTGCAATGTTTTCCATGTCTATTTTTCCGACTGTCGTATCAATTATAAATTGATCGAAAATAAGTCCATATATAAACCACACAAATTGTAAAAATCATTTTTTTGTGCTATAGGTTTAAACATTGTGTTGCAAATGAAAAATGGTGTTAATATATACAATCACTTCCATAATTAAATTCTAATTTGTGGTGATAATTTATTTGAAGTAAATTAATTTTTTATTGAATTATTAAATCTGGGGCCGCAACTATAACTTTTCTTTATAAGTATTGGTACACGTAAGTTGTTAGTTTAGTCATCAAGTCGTCCATAAGATTTAGGAATGTAAACGTTTACGAAGTTTCAAATGGAATTCGTTCGCAATTAAAAATTTAGATACGGACAGAGTAGAAGAAATTACTATATATTTCTAAACTATGAGTAAATATATTTTTATATACCCCCACATGATGTAGTAAATCCTTCTAGGCAATTATTCATAGGGTCCTCACGTATATTGCCCTCCAACGCTTCTCGAGTCAACGCGTTGTATAGCAAGAAATTTGTGCAGTCGTAGAAATAAATGATAGGGAAAAAAAATCAAGAAATCGACAATAATTATCACTAGATGATGCATGCAAGTGGCGAAGTCGTCCACGTGTATTTTATTTATATAGGCCCCCACCATTTTTGTAATATTTTACAAATATCACTTCCCCTATGCATCTTTGCATTTACTGAATATGAACAATTGCCAATATGATTAAAATCATTTGTCACATAAATATAGCTTCACAATTTTGAAACATAAAACTAAAGAGAGTTTCTATGCAAATTTTCAGATTAAGAAACTTCAAAACTCATGAGAGTTTCCAGATTTGCTAGTTACAATGAAAAGTTGAAGGAACAAAATCTGGAACAAATACAATAAAGATATGAAGCTGGCAAAATATATTTACTCAGAAATGAAAAAAAAAAAAAAAAAAACACAACGTCCATACTTTCGTACAAAATATGGGTCATAAATTTCATGAACACAAACAAATGAAATATCAGGAACCTGAAAATTTTAAGATGGAGCAACTGGCAAAGACGAAAAGCGAAAAGGATCTTTAGCTCTGTTGGTTGCAAACAGGAGGATGACCCTATGTCCAACCTAGAATTTCAAGCTCTTTGTTCTATCTATTCCATAAGTTGACTCTAAACCTGCGTTTCACAGTTCAACTCTCTTAGCATTAATTTGATTCTTCTGAGAAAAACTACTTACAAGGTGCATATTATGAAAAGATTATACATGCAAGAACATAGATACACATAAATTTATAGCTTTTACTGGTCAGAAACAGGAGATAACAGCAGTAAATGAAAGAAATCGAGTACAGAGGTACTATTCCGTATTCATATTCATTCATTTCATAAATAAAGGTTAAAATAGGAACATGCTATGGTCTAGGTGAAGCTAATACCTTATCTTACTCATCAGCCTTGGGTTTCTTTCCAGCCAGAATTTGGGATATGTGTAAGCCCCGACTGAAAGCTTGGTTGAAGAGAATCCTTGTCTGCATGTTTTGGAATCCAGGCAGCCATGATAGAAGGGCGACGGGGGCCATGACGATAACCCCAAACATGATGTCATACATTCGAGCTACAGAGAGAACAATCTCCCAGAGCATTGTTTTCTGCAGAAAGGGACGAAGGACTTGTGCAATACATATGAATCCCCAGCCCGTAGGAACGAAAGCCAATAAGCTGGTGAAGATATCCACGAATTTGAAGTG
>JAYDZE010491111.1:0-15767 GCA_034509125.1 Monilaria moniliformis
ATTTGATCTGAAAGTGTTGTTCACGACTTTCAGAGAATCCTGTTTTCGATTGTTTGTTTCTTGTTATCCTCCACCCAGAAATTCCTACAAATCTTCCATGTAAGAACTTCAAAATAAACCAGATCCAACAAATAGCAACCAAGAATTTACGCAATAATTAGCTAAAGAGTATTCAAAGTGAAATGAAGCAATGCAGCAGTATTTTTGTTCTCAAATCCAACTCTCGACAAGAATGCAGCAGTTTCTCTTCCTCTGCCTATCCCATTGTGGCAGCGGAGGTGTTCTTCCCCAGATGGTTTTTGCCTTCTCCCGTGAGTGAGTGCAGGTGAGAGTGAGAATGAAACTGTGTAAATGTGTTTTGCTTCCTTCTTTCTCTCTCTTTTTCCATTCCTTTTATAATGTGGCTAGGACTCTCTTCCAGCTAGGTTTTTGCTGATTTTCATTTCTTCTAAATGGACATTTATGTCCCTAATTGCAGCTGAGGGTGCCACCTCACAAATGTTGGAGAATGACAGCTTTGTCCTATAGCGCAGCTGATTAACAATCTTCAGGCTGGCCAGTTTGAGTCCTTCTGGGCAATTTGTATGCAGAACTTGATTTTCTGCTCCTTTTGCCTTCTTTTGTGTGTATTCACCATCTTTTCTAGCCATTTCATTTCACTTTTCTTCCTATTCCCTGCATATAATCACATATTAAGTGTAGATTTGTCTATTTAAATCTTAATTTTAACCCTTAATACATAGCAACAATTAAGTCCTATCAGGTTTAATTGATTTATGGTGAAATTTTGATATATTTAGGTATTTTTGCTTGATTTTGAATAATTAGATTGTATATTATACTTTATTAAACTGTTTGACATGTTGTGATATGTAGAGATAACAATTTATTTTGTAATTGAGATATTAGATGGTATATAATAGTGTATTAACTTGTCAGATATTGTAGTGTTAGTAATGTATATTAGGTGTTTGATAAAATGACTAAAAGGAGTGGCTATGTAGAGATGATAAATTAAAGTATGTTAGATTAGTTTAGAATGTGTAATTTTGGTTATGTTGAGACAAAAATATTTGATTATTGGTAAATTGCTTATCATTTGGGAGCCAGACACTTCAACCCGGTCGGGTGCATCTTTGCACATATTTCTACCCGGCCCGGTGAAATAGTGCACCACTATCCACCTGGCCGGGTGGAACACTCTTGCTCTCGAAAGTCCTACCCAGCCGGGTGAAATAGTGAACCACTATTTACCTGGCCGAGTGAAACAATGCACCACTATCCTCCCGGCCAGGTGGAACTCACTGGCTTCCGAGAGCCCTACCCGACCGAGTGAAAAAGTGCACCGTTATCCACCCGGCCAGGTGGTAGTCTATGTATATTCTTATTATGTTTGATATTTTGACATCGTGTTAGCCTAACTTTATTTATTATGAATTGTATAATGGCAAGATCATCACAGTCAAGTGCTCAATTGTTTAGCGGCCCAAAGGATTCTTCGGTTCTATTTTTACAGCGAGATCACATGAGTATATTCATGAGTTTGGATTCGGCGGTCTTTTTGGTTGTGGGAAACCAACCAAAAGACATCGACCATCACTTGATCACCGCTTTGGTGGAGCGATGGTGCCCAGAGACTCATGCCTTCCGTCTTCCCATTGGTGAGACGATTGTGGCGTTAGATGATGTGGAGATACTTGGGGTCTTAGAGTTGATGCATTTCCCATAACTAGGGTGGGCATGACGTTAAAGACCGAAGTATGGATTCAAGAGTGTCACCGCTTATTGGGCTTTACCCCTCGTGACACTGAATTGAAAAAAGTCGGTATATATGTAGTGGCACTGACTTCTAGGATGAGTGAACCTCTAGCAGATGACCTCGATGACAAGGTTTACCTCCAGCGGGCACGCATGTATTTGCTCATTTTATTGGGTGGGTTCATATTTCCTTACGACATTGGTTGTAAGGTGCCATTGATATATATGGCATTATTAAAAGATGTTGATGTGGCTTTGCAGTATAGCTGGGGCAGCGCAGCACTGGACGAGCTCTTTTATAATCTATGTGAAGTAGCATGTGATCAGAAGAAGGATATTGGTGGCCCCCTAGTACTTCTAAAGCTTTGGGCTTGGGAACGAATTCTAATTCTGTGACCTGAGTTTCGATATCCTCTTTTCTACACCAACCATCCTCTTGGCACGGATGCAGCCTAACCAGGTACATTTATATCTTTTTTTATAATTTATCGTTAAGTTAACTTATCATTTTGATTAACAAAATAGATATTTTTTGAGTTCATATGGCAGCCTTATAGTGAGCGCCTCTTGTCGTATTTTTGCATAGCTGGTGAGAGTTGTTGGAGGGCAACCACATGCTGCACTTCCGTTGTTATGCTAATAAACCATTTAACTGTCCTCCAGAACGTCATATCAATGCAAGCTCTGATTGGTAGTTTCTTTGCACCCTTCAACACATTGTTTTAGTACTCCAGCATGCCAAGTAACATTTTTTTCTATCTAACTTTTCGAGGTACCTTACAGCCCCGTCGCTAACAGTCGCAAGTGCTCGTCTTCTTTTGATGAATTAGCGCTTCTGTGTTGCAATGCCGAATATTTGCAGACTGCATGCCATATTTTCCATTTGCTTTCCTCTACCTTGTACTGTCGCAAAGTTTCCAAATGCCACAAGGTAACAGTAGTCTTCAAATGCAACTTACTAACAAATTTTGTTCCTAAATCAATATGTGTGTGGTTGCTTTCATCCCAACACCATATGTTGTCTACATTACCACCATAATTAGATACACTATAATCTTCAATCACTAGGTACAGATCGAAATAATCTGACCCCGTATGCATATATTCTGGAACTGGTTAATCTCCACGCATTGTTGGAACATAAGGTTTTGATATACCAAATACCTCCTAGAAATCATGCTTCAAGTATAAGTGTGAGATTGTTGGAGTTGTATACTAGAAACATGCTTTACAAGCTGCTTATGTATTAATAACTCTAAGAACTACCATTCTCCGAAAATAGAGAAGAGATACTATTGTTGCATGATTTGCCTTTTATAATCAGAAGATTATATTGTGAGCAAATATAATCTGTGATTATTATTGAGCAAGCAAGTCTATGTCAATCGGGGTCTTCATCTCGATCTGCCATTTTCTTTTGGGGATTTGGCTAATTGGGTATTGGAAACTGTCTCTTCAACCTCCTAGCAGTTCTCTCGATTTCAGGATCAAATAGCAACTGAGGATGTGAGGATCTGCTCATAAACTCAAAGGAAAAATAAAGAGAAAACAAAATCAAAACACAAATTAAAACAAACTACACCATTGTCCAGCAATGGCGCCATATGATGGAACGTCAGTCGGACGTGTTATCGTTGGGGGAAACGCCATCCGCATCAAAGTTTTGTTTAGTTTCATGTTTTCCAGTCTACCATTGGTTAGTATTTGGTAACTTGGGTTGTCAATCCCACAAGGAATGGATAATTTGCTTGGTTTGACTGTGTTCTGATTTTTTCCGATGCCGCCACGCCTCACTTGAGTTTTGTAGAAAACGAGCAAAATACTAAACTAAGGGAAATTTAACGAGCAACCAACTAAGCTGGGAAAAGATCTTTTGAGAAGATTAAAGAGAACTGATAAATATTCACGGACATCAAAATGAACCAACTTCTTGTCTTTCTGCAGTCAAATGCTTGAAATGAAGTAAACGAAGGACAAAACAACTTGCAGGTGCACAGACTGGCTTGCACGGATTCAGAAAGAAATAAAATAACAGCTAACTAATGAAATAAAATATAAAGTAACTTTAACCATTTCGTGTAACATTTTTGTTCAAGGCTTGTGGTCCCCTTCTGTAACTGTCTATTTCCTACTTTTGCAGAATATATCTTTACTTGTACCTTCACTCTGGACGGTTAACATATTTTGGCCCCTCCTTCCTCTTCAAACCCTACCTTGACAGAGCTGGAGATCATGAAGATGTTGGCATGAGCTCCGGTGGGAGTTTGTTCGACGGAGATAAAAATGAAATGAATAGTAAAACGGAACGACTAAGATTCGAACTGCCTAACTTCTTCACCCATTTTAGCTACTTTATTAATCTACCCAAATTACTTCTTCACCCATTTTTGCTATATTACTTGAACAACTTCTAATCTGACTGCCTAGTCTGTAATCATGCATTTGAAAGTAAAACAACAAGTAAATAAACAACGTAAAATAGAAAATAAAAACACTTAACAAGCTTCAAGGCATACATGATTTTAAATAAGCATAAAATCATAAGATAGTGTTTAAAATGATAGAAGCAACTTCAAACAACAGGTTCAAGGCTCACGGCCTTTCCCGTTTACAAGTGGCAAAATAAAGTGTTGTTTTCTCTTAAATCATTCACACAAAAAAGCTAAATGACGGCTGAACAATGGAACTAGGCTACTGCAGGTCAGAACTTCATATTATAGAGGGTCGATCAACTACTTAGGGTAGTTGAGATGAGCTGAAGGCATTTGTAAGTGTGTTTTCTGGAATGGCTCGTTCTTTCTCTTCTGGCTCTCTCCTATAGCTTTTATACATGCTCCTTAGGGCTTAAGTCTGATGCATGATCACGTGCCACGCATCCCTTCTAACCTTATCATGTGCCTGGGGCTTTTTACTCCTCCGATGCAATATTCGCTAAGTGTAGTCCTCTGGGTTCGCCACTCATCATCGCGTCTCCTGGCCAACTTATTGGTCTTCTTTTGCCTTCTTCACTTTAATTTCCACCACCAACCATCTTGCTCCCAACATCAATTTCTTCTCAAGTTCCTACACAATTGATACCTTTTTGTGCAAATTATAATCACAAAAAGACACAAATTAAACCGGATTTCATGGCCGCGATCTGGCCTGATCAGGCTAAACTTAAATAATTATGCTCATTGCGAGGCCCATACATAATGCTCCCCACTACCCCTATCTAATAAGGGTTGAATGATGACATTTAAGCATCGTTACAACACAAAACAATATTCAAGCTATAAAATTGAATTGGCTAGAGATTCGAAGATTGAATTATTTTGGTAGAGTAATAGGAGTAGCAACCAATCTACTACACTAACCAACAAGAAGAATCTGCCAAACAAGGTAAATATCCTATCTCTAGGAGCATGTCTAATTACAGTTATTTACCTCATGCTACCTGTCTAAATGCGTTCTAAGTAAATTATATTAAATTGTGTAAAATAAATATACACATCATCCTATGAGATCCTTGGCAGTAGAGGGATTCTTCAATGATACGCCAGCACAATGTCAGCGCGGTGTTAGAAGGCGACAACGACCATGAGCTAGGCAAAAAATGTGGTGGCCTCTCAGAGTAGATTTGTGATGTGGCAGCGGCAGCTGGTGGATATTCACCACTTAGGGTTTGGAGTGAGGATGAAAACGACAATGAGAAGAAGAAGACAGAGAAGAGGCGGTGGTAGGTGAGGAGAAGGTGATGAAAATAGAAGGACAGAGAAGATGACAGAGAAGATAACGGCGGCAACGGCGGTTTTCCGTATTTTTCTCCGATCCCGAACGGCGGTGGCATGCCCGAAAAACAAATGAACTGCAGCGAGCACAGGTTTGTTGCTGTTGTTTAAGAGATATACAAATAGAACAAGCGACGTGTAGGTTGGATGGAAAAGATGACGATTACGGTGGTGGGTGGAACGTGGAAGCTGCGGCTAGGGTTTGTGTGGAGTACAAAGAGAAATTGCTGAGAAAAAAATGAAAAATGAGAGAGAAATTAAAGGTAAGGTAGATATATGTTGTGTAGTTATCAAAAAACTGAAGTATGTAGTATGTTTTACGATACCACCTACAAACCCATACATTTTCTAACAACTGCAAAATGCAGTATGTTGATGTTGGCACCTCTTGCAAAACTCAAACACTGATTTGTTTTCAGTAATTTTCTCGTATTTTCAAAATCGGTGACGACGACAAGATTTTCAGAATTTGTATGGTTGAAGATCATTATTGTTTTATTGGAGAATCTGTGTGCATGGTTGATTTTTTTTTTTTTGATTTGGTGTTGGTGTTGTTGTTGGAAACTTTTTAGTGTTATTAAAGTTCATTCCAATTTTTTGAACATTTTTTGTTGAAGATCATTGCTGTTTTTTGGTGTTGTTGTATTTTCATTTTTTATTTTTAAGGTTTAGGGTGTTGTGATTTGATGTATGATTCAGCCGAATTCATATTGTGCGCCCGCGTTGAGTTTTGGTATGCCTGGTATGAATTCATACTATGTGCGTGCATAATTTGGTATTAATTCATACCATGCATACCACACCTGCGCGCGTAGGGGCCGGTACACATCCCTAATTCGGGTACCAACCCCTGCACGCGCAAATTTTAGTATGTATAATATGAATTGGCTTCATACCATGAATACCAAATATTGCGCTTTGTCGTCCTCGATACTAGGCGCTCGTGTTTGGTAGTCAAGGTTTGAAATGTTTCAATTCATACCATGCATATCGAAATTTGTTATTTTTTTTACTATGCATGCATGCATTTATTATACAAAGGGAAGAGACGTCCCATGGTCTTAGAACTATTCAAACACTTTAAAGGAAAATTAGTCTTTATTGTGCATGTGCATTTACTGTGCTAAGTGAAGAGATGTTTCCACATACTGTCTTGGAGGTGAAAAAATATATTATAAAAAAGTTTGCTATTTTAGAGTTTTATCTTGGTTGTATTTTTTTGATTGGCGGAATTACTGATGATCGACAGTTTCCAATTAAAAAAAAATAGATCTGTAACCGGCCCGACAAGCTAATAGGTTGTTTCAATTCTGGTTTAAAACCGACGGATTTTAGACAATTCTACTTCAGAGATTTTCTAGTAAATTTTTTTTGCAAGATCAACATAATGATATAAAAATAAAATACAAAAATTAAAATATTAAGAACAATAAGTAATAAGTAAATAGATAATATTTGAATTGTCATAAATTTAATAATAGAATAATTACAAATTACAAATTTTAAATCACAAAGTTTAGGTAATAAACAAACTCCTAACCTAAATAATTACAAATTTACAATTACAAGTTTATAGTTGTCTATTAAAATAGGAGAAGTGAAAGAGTCAATAGCTTGCTATTTAAGTGAGGATCCGTTTCTTTTCTAGAGATGCAGAATGGTTGAGGATCCACCCAAAAAGATAAATAAACCAACAGTGTCGGATGAAGAACTATACAATGCAAAAGCCTATGATTTCTAGGCAAAATGCTGGACTGACATACGCAAAGATGGAGGTGGACGCTCATGGTTTCGTGTTGCACAACCTATGAGCCGCAAACTCGACCATTGTAAATGTCAAGTCGTCTATGTGTCTAGAAATCACAAACTTTCCACATCATGTAATTCCATTCCTAACACAGTAGGTTCAATCTCTTTCCGGGTGGATTCTCAATCGTCCAAGGTCTCCAAGGTGACCAACGAAATGACAGATCGATTACTAGCAGAGAAAGAGCAACTCAAGAACTATATTTGTTGTAGGAAGAAGAACAATTCAGCAACTCAGCAAACAAAATGAAAGATCGGGTAATAATAGCTCGCACAACTTGAGAGAAATTGCAGTAGAAGAGAGAACAAATTATAGCTGAGAATGATGATGAGTGAATAGAGAAGAGTTATTGTTAATACAAAAATTTTGTGTGAGTGAGAATAAGTATGAGAGAGACGATATCTATAGATAAAATTTGGGTGGAATAAAAAGTTTAAAATCAGTCGAAACAGGCGCTTCGGTTCTGATCGAACAAGTGGTTCTAGTTTAACCATGCATTACCAGGCAGAACGTAGAAAAAACACATTAGAATTAGTTTGCAGAATAACAAAAAAGACGAGATAAAAGAATAAAGAAATTTTAATTGAGACGGTACGCAGTGTTCATAATTTGATACCATGCTTACTAATTCTTTGCATGCAAACCTCTGCACTATGCCCGCGGGTGTGGTGTGCATGGCTTGAATTTGGTCATTCATATCATTAATACCAAATTCTACACTTGACCATCTTAAGCACCCTGTTATATCTTATATTTTAATCATTAACTTACTTATTATGAATGCACTAGTCAACCTAATCCCAATCACGATAAAAAATCATTCGAGGAAATTATTATATACCTTGTACAAACACAATGAAATTACATTCAATTCAATATCCTACAAACACAAGGAAATTATATTTAATCTTTTGGTTGAAAGAATACCCGAGTATCCGACCGCTTCCATGCCAATATTATCCAAAGCACGACAAGTTTCGGTTGCCAAAATTGGGATAAAGGTTCTTGATTGGACTCAAAGAACACAAACAGAGATGATGTTGCACTATTCATTCAATATTTTTTTATAATGGACTGGATGCTAAGTCAAAACCAGCTGAAGCTTAATGAAGCTTAACACCTAGACAAGGTAGTGTGTGGAACCAACCCCTAGGGTTTGGATACACACACTCATTTTGTGGAACTAACCCCACATGTGTGGTTGGATACACACACCCATTTTGTCTTTTGTGGTTGAATATAAAAACTCCTACTACTTTGGAGGCAGCAGCGATACCTAGGGTTTGGAGGCGGTGGTTGGAGATAGCGGTGCCAATTGGGGTTTGGAGTCGGCGGTACATAAGGATACGACGATGGTGGGAATTGTGTTTGAGTGGTAATGGAGAATTGAGTGTATTTATTGAGAGTGTGAGGCGGCAATGGAGAAACGAGACTACTATGAAGAGTGAGTATGTGCAGAAATGAGTTATGGTGGTCATGTTCGAAGTAGATGCTACAAAGCTTCTCCACTCTGTATCCTCGAAGTTTTTTTTTCTCTGGAATTAGATACACAGACTCATAGATATATTTTTTCTACACATACGCGGTTGTGGGGTCTAGGGTCTAGGTGTTAGAGGTGGCGGTGCAAAATAATGTTTATAGGAAACTAAGAGTATTTATAGAGAGAGCAATGACTAGGGTTAAGAGGGAATGAGTATTTATAGAGAGTGATAGGTGCCATACGAATTAGGGTTCAGAGTTTAACTAAATTTTGATTGTTGATAGTTTGCCGATTCAATATGAAATTGGTCAATTTGTACCATGCATATTGATCAGACCAAATTACGGCCATTAAATTCGGTTACAAATTGAGAAAACTATTAGATAATTTGCACAAAAGGTGCTAAATTTGCGCAGGTGAAGAAGGGTGCTGAGAAGATGGGGTAGGTTGAGCAAGTAATGAGGGTGGAAGACTGAAGATGGAAATCACAAGATTGGAAGACCAGCGAGCTGGCCAAGTGACACGTCAACGAGAGGCAGGATCAGGCACTGATGCTTTGCGAAGATCACACTCGAGGAATGCTAGCCTTGGATTATTTTAAGGATCGTGAGGGCGCAGGCACAGGAAAATGCCTCACACATGCCCTAAAAAGCAGGTATATAAATGAAGGGCAAGTCCAACATAAGGAAGATCGGCAACAAAAAACCATAAAATTCCTAAGTGTTGAGTTCTCGGGAAACGATGGAGAAGACGTAGAAAGCTACACTCAAGATCCCGAGAACATACTCAGTCCCCATTTGACCGAGCTTCGATCCTTAGCCGCAAATCCTTAGTCTCTCATTACTATTACTTGTGATGAAATTGCATGTTAAACAATCGTAGTTAGAAGTTTTACGTTTCATTGTAGTTAATGGTGTTGAAGTTAGACCTTGCTTCATCTTTAAGCTTTTGAATGTTAATAGTTAAATACCGCTTATAGATCTTTTTGGGAAGTTTAAGAATGGCGTTCTCTTTGTTATTTAAAGTGCTAGAGTAAAATATTGTTGTTGCTCCTGTTGATTAATTACTTCGCTAAGTGTAGCTTAAATCGTTAGAAGTAGGAAATAAAATTCGTCGCTGAAATTTGTTGATGAAAAGTAAGAATGCTTAAGTGTCAAGTAAGTTGTGTCAAGCATGTTCAATCTTGTGTCGAGTTGTTTGTGTTTCAATCTTACCTTGTAATGAGTGCAAAGTAGCTTAGATAGATAAGTTTAATACCCGTCATTTAGGCAGCTTGTAGCTATCTTTCATGTTTATTCCGTTTGTTACTCAATGAACCTCACCGGAAGTTAAGTCCAGGGAATCCATAACTTCCGGTTCTAAAAGATAGAACTGGGAAGTGACGTAAAGGGATGAGTTGGAGTGGTCCAGCATAGTACGAATGAGTTTTGTGATGTTTAGTGCCAAGTGTCAAAAGAGCGATCACAAATCCTGCAAAGTGTAACCAAAAGGTAGTAATGGATGTAGGATGTTTGTTTCAGCTTTAGTTAGTAGTACCACCCTGCATGTACCACAGTGCATCTGAGCACGTACTTCTCAGACCTGAATGCTTTCACAAAAAAATCTGTTTCTATAAAGTATGTTAATTTTCCATGTTTAGTTAATTTATTTGAGCTAAGTAGATATTTAATTTACACACTTAAGTAGGTAGTTTCCCACAACATATGCGTAGCGGCATCGCTAACATTCCGAAACACACCTTCAACCTGGGTAGACAACCAGTCCTCGTTGGATCAATACCCCAGCTTACCGATACTAGTTAGTATTCATAAGGAAAGTGGGGAACTACACAACTCTTTGACAGACCTGGCGCGTTTTCAAAGACTATGCGAACTAACCCAGATCATCCAAATCACATACCAAACTCCCGAGCGTAGTGCCGAGGCCGTGCGTTCATAGAGTTTGGTATGCATGGTATGGATTGGCCGAATTTATATCATGCATACCAAACTTGTGCGCACACGTTTGGCATGGGTCATGGTCTGTTGTGCCCCTTTAATGACACTATTTCAGATTGGGGTCTGTAAATAGATGTTGATCTTCAAACTTTAAATGTTATTAAATTGTTGTGAACAAAAACGACTAAAACGCTAAAGAATTCGCTCTCTCAAGTACGCTAGTAGCAAAGTAAACAAACGGAATTATCGTCAAGTGTTCGTCAAGATTTCACTTGAGTTCACACATACTTTATCTTAGATATGAGCCTACACAATCATGTTAAAGCTTCAATCGAGCGAACCGATTCTCTATAAATGTTCTTCATTGTGACACTTTGCTCACACAGTTGGAACAACCTCCAACCCTTACCCTCACCCATAAAGTAGGAGTTAAGTGTTAGAAAAATGAATTAAATAAGCGACAATGTGTTCGTCATCTGAAAGAAGTTTCAGTCATGGCCAGTGTATCCGTGGGTAAGATAAGGTATTGTTTCTACTAGCTGAAAGCAATAGTCCATCAAATAGGAAGTTACGTTCCTTGCACCTGTAAGTAAGAGATTCCAGTTATTTGCTCATCTGGTGTAACCAAATCAGGGACGTAGAAGCGTTTACTTCGAACCACGTTAAACTTCGTGTGTTGTTTACATTTAGCTTTTAAGTTAAGTACTATTAAACCATCATCACAATCAGCACACTATACATAACAAGCATTTCACTTCATACAACTAGCTATCACACATTGCTAGCATGTATTAAGTTTGACTAAGACCTAATCGACTAAGTAAAGGTTTTCAATACAAGCGAGTAGCTAAGCCACCACATTCCACACAAAGACAGTTATCGGTCCAACTGACAAGCTTTAACTTGTCAATATGTTTGCTAATCTTTATAAGCTATTTATTTGGACAAGTTATAAACTAGCCATTTTGGCAAACATATTACAGTCAGCAGGACCAAGCTATAAACCTAACTGTTTAAGCACTTAAGCTACCAGCAACTAAAAGTTTTTAAATGGTGTATTCCCCTATACACTGCTATTTACTCACTCGTTACCAACAACTGCACTCGGAAAAATGAAATTAAATGAAATTTTCGCTGCTCTTGGGATTCAAACCATGGTATTGCACTCATCCAGCAAGAAAATGCATACACCGTAGATCTTCATGATTGAATGACTGAAAGGAGTCTTTGTTCTTATTTTAAATATGAGCTTTTATTTGATATATAGAGAAATGTTCAAATGAGAACCCATATTTAAAAAATAGAATACCATTTGTAGTTAGTCGATCATGAAGATTTATGCTAGATGCATCATTTGCTAGATGAGTGTAGCACCAGTTTTTGAATCCCATAGAGGGCAAAAATTTTATTTTTTTTATGCAATTAATTTCAATGTAAATGCAATGAATTTATACGTTTTGTGCAGTGTTTTAGAGTTTTTAATTTTTACGATTAAAATGAGTTTTTACATTAACCTATCCATATATTATATGTATATACATAAATGGTTGGGTTAACATAAAAGTCACATTTTTTTCATGAGAACTGATAATAATATAGGATGTATAAAATTTGTGAATTCATAGTGAAATTAACTGCATAAAAAAAATGAAAATTTTCGCTATTAGTAGGATTTGAACCCAGTTCCTGCATTCATCAAGCAAATAGATGCATCCACCACAGATTTTCATGGTCGAAGTGCTAAGAATGGTTCTCTATACTCATAATATTGTAAAAATTGAAAACTATTCTTAGCCATTGGATAGTAATGATATAATGTAGATACATCTATGTTGCTGAAAGAATATAGATCTGGGATCATATCCTGGAGGTGGAGAATTTTGTTTTTATTGTAGTTAATTTTCAATGGGATTGCAGTGTATTTATACGTGTAATGCAAGTGTGGTAGGTTAAAATAAAAACCTTGTTATTATGAGAACGTGAAAACTTGCATTGAACGCATAACTAAACATATATATTTATAGAGGTATATTAAAATGAGAAAACCCATAAATGCATAACAAAGAACTAATAAACATCGTGTGATTTCGAAATGGACGAACTTGATTTATGGACGGACCCTCTAAATGCATAACTATCTCCTACTGTATCTACACACGATATTGTATACCGCAAAAAACTATAAAATCATTATCATGATCAAAAATCATTCCAAAAACTGCAATTTTCTACATTTTCCCCACTTTCTTTATCCGGCTAAAACCCTCCCTCGACATAGTTATCATTATTGGCGATTCGTTTTATCATTGTACATGTAAAAGTGTAAAATTATACATTATATCATCATAATGATCATCATAACGATCATAATATATCATTATGATCGTCAACAAAAATCATTATATTCTGAAATAGAACATATCACATTTGAATTCATTCATTGTATATATAATAGTATATCATTATGAGAATGACATATAAGCATTACAGCTTCAGAAGTATATCACTATGTGGCAGTTATGATCATAAAGGGTATCAAACTGATACAACAAATCAGTCACCAAAATTACGGGGATACCTATATCATTATGCGGCAGTTATGATCATAAAAGATATAAAATTGATACAAGAAATCAGTTACCAAAATTAGGGGGATTAACAAAATATGACGTGTGTTAATTACAGTTATATTCCGAAATATGACATATCACATTCAGAATCATTCATTACATATATAATAGTATAACATTATGAGAATGACGTAAGCATTACAGCTTCAAACGCATATCATTATGCGGTAGTTATGATCTTAAAGTTTATAAAGTAGATACAACAAATTAGTTACCGAAATTAGGGGGATTAACAAATTCTGGACTTGTGTTAATTAAAGTCATGCCCTTTCTAATATAACGACTACTTTTTTACGTGACATGTGTCATACATAACAGTCGCTGGATTCTGAAATTGACTGCATAGATTAGTTTTTAGTTCTGCAATAAGAATTGGTTCAGATATGATTACACACACACACACACACACACATATATATATATATATATATAGAGAGAGAGAGAGATAGAAAATGAGAGAGAGAGTTGTAATCCGATCTGAACCAATTTTTATTACTGAACTAAGACCAAATCTTATCCTTCCAATTTTTTGATCTAATGGATGAAATAAAGCCATGTGGTGTTGCATCTTTAAATTGTTTCAATTAAAAAATGGCATAATAGTAATCATATGTTATCGGTTATGGTAAGATCTGATTTTTAAGGTATGTGGTCAATAGGATATGTTTTTGCAGCAGTTATTATAAATATATATCGAGATTTTAGGGATTGCCGAGGTTTCAGCTAAATTTTTTCAAAGTCTTCGTATGATGATTTACATTTAACGTTATGATGATTTACATTCAACGTTATGATGCAATATATTTTTGAATTTGTAATACCAACAACAAAAAATAAGGCTCCATTACAGATTCAAAAATATATTGCACCATAAAGTTGCATGTAAATCATCATAACGTTGAATGTAAATCATCATACGAAGATTTTGAAGAATCTTAGCGGAAATCTCGGCAATCCCTAAAATTTTGGTAAATCTACAGAAACATACCTTAAAAATCAGATCCAAATGGAGATTGTGAGAGATTTAGTAGCGTAATGACTCCTCATATTAAGGAAATTGCACATAATTAAAATCGCCCAAATTTGGTTTTTTACTTTTTGTCCTTTTAATGACATTCCCGTAATAATATAATGACACACGTTTTCTAATAATCTGAGCTGTTAGTTTTTTAATCCAATGGTTATATTTCAGTCTTAGTTATACATATAGGGGGGGGGTAGTTTTAAGTATAGTATGACCATATATATGTATATATATGATTGGATTCTTATAGCATCCAAGTCTTAGGTAATACTCCATCCATCTGCGATAAAATGTCTCATTTTTCCATAAATGGACGTCTACAATAAAATGTCCCATTTCACTTTTACTATTTTTGGTAAATGGAGCTCACACTCTACTAACTCTTTATACACACATTCTATTATAAAATCAATATATAAAAGTGGAATCCATATTTCATTAACTTTTTCCAACCACTTTCATTCATATTTCTTAACAAAGTCAAACAATTTCTTAAAACCTACACCGAGTCCAAACGAGTTATTTTATCACGGACGGAGAGAGTATGTAATATGAAATTTGGACTAAATGTTGTGTGTATGTAGACACATTAGATAAGCCATACGTGGCAATTATTTTTCTATTTTTTTTAATTCAACAAAGGATATAAGAATAATATTACAAATCCATTTCATTCATTCTCCTAAATTTGTTTCTCTATCTTCTTCTCCAAATTTCATGCCTCATTCATCTCTATCTTCTCTTCTTTTCAATTACTTTCCAATATATACAGGTTGCGGCGGTTGGTACTGCTCCCACAGCGGCCAATGACTACAAACGCAAAATGGTGGCGGTGCAACCTTTAATTTTTACTTGAAAATTTGAGGAAATAGAAGATGGAGTTTTGGGAGAATATTGAAAGTCTCAGATAGAGGGTGGTTGTGACGGTGCTTTGCGTCAGAGTTCATCGCAAATCGAGAGATGCATGTGGGAAAATTTGCAGAGTGGGGGAGAATTTGCTGTTAAGAATAAAGCTTTATGCGAGAAGAAAAATCTATATATTACGACACAGAAATTTGTATAATAGACAACAAAAATTTGAATTTCTTAAAACAAAAACATGCATGCTTTTAAATAATAAGTCATCTCGGGAAATCTCCTATCAAATTAGAGGGGCATTGGTGGTTGATGTAGGTGGTGGTTTCAGTGTCACCAGAGATGCTCAACGAAGTTGATTGAATGAATGAAGTTGGATTTGGGCGTCGGGTCTCAAATTGAAAAATCTACATGCTATAGAAGCAAATCTTGTTGGAACATACAATTATGGTCCAACATAATACGTTTAATGATCGTATATTAAACTACTGTCTATAGAACGACCC
>JAYDZE010491222.1:0-15765 GCA_034509125.1 Monilaria moniliformis
ATATCCTATGTGCTTTCTTGCATTCTAGTTGTAGGAATTGCATGAGAATTAATTTATAAGTATTTTCCCATATTATTCCTGGATAGATCTCGGATAGGAGATTCCTTCATTGGAATTTAAATGTAAACCCCAACACAAAAACCTCCTCCACTTGAGGAGTTGACTAGATTCTTTGGTTCCACGGTCATCCCTTGATAGAAGTATTGAAGAAGATCACCTTCGGACAATTTATGGTTTGGGCAGCTATCCACCATCCTTTTGAATTAGGATCAGTATGTGTTCAAGGATTCAATGAATCTTTGTTGAACTCCAGTGATTTTCTTCTTCAATGCGTTGGTCTTTATTGCCGGGAAAAAGTACTCGAGGAATATCATCTTTATCTTCGGCCACGTCTCTATAGAATTCTGCTGCAGGCTTGTAAACCAAGCATTCGCCTCGCCTTACAGAGTAAATGGCAACACCGCAAGGCAGAACTGCTCTTCGGTTACTCCACATCGGCGCTTTTGGATTCGACACATTTTGATGAACTCACTCATGAAGTTATATTGATCTTCGTTCTTCTTTCCATAGAATTTTAGCAGCACATTCAACAAAGCTAACATGATCTCGCTGCGTGGCGTTCCTTTAGGAAGCTTTATGGGAGTCGGGGGATCGCCCGTCAGGTGACAGACAAGGTCCTCCATGCGGGGATCTTCATCTCGATCTATCATTCTTCCATTGGGGTACAACACTTGGTTCAGGACCAATACTAGCTCCTCATCTCCTTCAGATTTTGAGCCTTCAGTCAGGGTAGCGTACAATCCTGCCTTTTCCTTGGTCAAGGAACGTTGTCTTATCAACCTCTTCTCGATTCTTTCAATTTCAAGATCGAATAGCAATTGAGGGTGGGAAGACCTGCTAATAAACTGGAAAGGAAAAGAAAAGAAAAAAAGCAAAAAAAAAAAGAAAAAAAAAAAGAAAATAGATTAGAAGAGATATATACACAAAACATTTTTCAAACAACGAACTACGCCATTCCTCGACAACGACACCATTTGATGTGAACTGGTATTGGTACGTGCTGTCGTTGAGAAGCTCGCCAACCACATCAAGTAATTTATAGTTCCCCACTTCCAGTTATACTAAGGCTAGTATTTGGTAAGTTGGGTTATCAATACCACGAGGACTGGTTGTCCGCCTAGTTTGATGGTGTTCTGGTGATTGGCGATGCCGCCACGCCTGCTTGTAAGTGTGGGAAACCATCTACTTAAAAGAAAATAACAATCGACTATTAACTAAATAAAGATAGAACTGAACTAAGTTAAGGAAATCAAATTGCACTTACGAACTAAACTAATTATTTAAGAGAAAAGAAATATTGCATGCTTAGTACTTAAACAAACAGTAAAGCATATCAAACTTAGGTGCACATGCGTATCTCCCTGCATTGCAGTACAACTATTAAAGCTGAAATTAAGCAACATATTATTTTTCTTTTTGGGTAACTTTTACTCAGGGTTTGTTGTCCCCTACTACTGATTTATGCTTGCTAAAAAAACGTATGTACTACTACTCCCTAGACCACCTCAGATTCATCCCCTCCGTCTCTTCCAAACCCTAATGTTAAGAGTTGGAAGTTATGGAGATGCCGGATGAATTTCGGTGGGTTTTTCTTACCGGAAAGTGAAAATAATCGAAAATGATATTATTTAACTGACCAATTTATTGGTCCTTAGATCTTGACTTGCTAAGCAACATTAACACATGCAGTTGGAAAAGACAGTAAATGAAAAACTAAGGACGTTGACATTAAACAAACTTAAACAATAAACTTGGAATGCAGAAATTACTTGTAAATTATGAACAACAAGAACGAGAAATCAAGAATGAACAACTAGCATTAACAAGTGCTTCAAAACATAGATTCAAGTTAACTACGAAGCTAGCAACTAAAAAAACTGAAAATAAAATATTTCAAATGATGATTCTTCACATAAGCGACGAACGGTGGTTGGATTTAGAGATCTAGGCGGCTAAGGACGAAAAATTACAAAAGTTGAGGAATAAGGTGAAAGCTGGGAATTTTAAATCTGTTTCTCACTACTAGCATTCTCTCCATAACCTCCCACAGAGCCTCCAGCACTCATGGTATGATTACGCTCTCTTTTTGATGGTTCGCTCCTCTTGCTTTATACTCACTTCCTAGGGTTACATGTCGGGCATAATCATGTGTCCGCATCCCTATGGCCCTTATTATGCGCTTGAGGCTTGCATCCTCGGATGTGATCTTCACTAAGTGTTTGCCCTTCAATCCTGCCTTCAACCAATGCGTCACCTGGCCAGCGTACTGGTCTTATTGCTTACGGGTCTTCCACACTTCAGCTTCCACCACCAGCCGATTAACCTCGGCTCAATTCTCTATATTCCCTGCTCTTCATGCGCTCAATTCACACCTTTCTGTGCAGATTAAATCAAATTTTCCTCAATTTTAACCGGTATGAATGTTCGTAATCTGGCCTGATCAGGAAGTATGAGGGAAAGAGGCACTGGACACCATGATATACGATATGATAGGGAGAATAGGGGCTATGAAAGAGATTAACGGGGGAGGTATCCAAGGGGTGAAGACGATGAAAGATATGATGACCCCAAGAAGAACTTCAAGCACACCATACTTGAGTTCTATGGGAAGTTTGACCCGGAAGCTTATATAGAGTGGGGGATGCGAATGGGGAAAATCTGTTCCCTCACAACTATGCTAAGAGGGATAAGGTTAAGTTAGCCATTGCGGAGTTTAGAGGCCATGCAAATACTTGGTGGTCCAATTTAATGAAGCGAATGAGGAATCGAGAAGGGAAAGTGATGACTTGGGTGGAATTGAATGATATGATGAGAACTACCTTTGTACCAAGGTCCTACTTGTACAAGCTTAGAGGAGAATTGCAAGACTTGAAGTAAGGCTCTAAGTGTGTTATGGATTATTCTATGAGTTGGTTTATTTGAAAAACAAAGTGAAAATTGAAGAAAGTGAGGAAGCCACTGAAGGTAGATTCATTTCATACATGGACTTAACCTCAATATCAGGCATAAGGTTCAAGTAGAAGCTCAACGAGGTATTTCCATGGATGAAGTACTTGGATTTGCTGAGACCTTTGAAAGGCAAATGAAAGAGATGGCTTCAAATCGGGCCTGGGTGGATCTAACTCCCAACATGTTGGAATTGGAACTAGCAAGTGGAACAATCAATCTATGAAGGTAGACGTGCCTACCACCACCACCATCCAACCAAAGGTACCACCTAAGGTATTACCAGGTCATCCACTCTTGAAGAATGGTAAACCAACTAATGAAAGAAGCGTCCAATGCTTCAAGTGTAAGGGCTATGGTCACTATGCAAGAGATTGTATTATCCAAAGAGTGAGATCATTGGCCGTCATGATGGGGAAATTTATAGTGAGGATGGGGAGGGAACCAAATATAACACATGGAGATGAAGTACGTCCTAACACTAATATTGGTTTATCTAGTGATGATGAGGTGCTAGGATAGTGCAATGCACTTGTGGTGCTTAAGATCTTGAGTGTCCAACCTAAACATAGGGAGTGTTTGGATGAAAGGTCCAATATTTCTCATATGAAGTGTAAGGTGAAGTCCAAGACTTGTTTGGTGATCATTGATGGTGGAAGTTGTGCCAATGTGGTGAGTGAAAAGTTGGTCTCAAAACTCTCTCTTAATGCTCTCAAGCACCCTAGTCCTTACAAGCTTCAATGGCTAGGAAAAAATAGTGAGTTGGTGGTCAAAGCCCAAGCCAAAGTGCCCTTGAAGATTGGTGAGCTAGAAGATGAGGTTATTTATGATATCATTTCTATGAGTGCTTGTCATGTACTCCTTGGAAGGTCATGGGAGTATGACAAGAAGGCCTTCAAAAATGTGTACACCAATGAGTACTCCTATTTTTTCAATGGGATCAAGATAAGGTTGAAACCTCTTTCCCCACATGAGGTATACGAAGCATACAAATATTTGAGGAAAGAAAGAGAGAGAGAGTAAAAGAAGCTGAGGGAGAGTATTGGGGGTGAGAGTGAACCAAATAAAACAAGAGAGAAAAACACAAAGAATATGAGTGAAAAGAGTATTTTCTAGCCTCTAAAAATGACATTGGGTGGGCACTAGATAACAACATCCCTTTGATCCTTGTTGCCTCGAGAGACCTTTTCCTAACTAACACTAACAATGAATCACTTACTTGTGTTATTGGACATGTTTCGCACGAATTTGAAGATGTCTTTCCTGATAAGCTACCAAGTGAGCTTCTTCCAGTCCGAGAGATAGATTATCAAATCTATTTCTTGTTGGGCTGGTCGCTACCCAATAGGGCCGCCTACAAAGCCAACCCCACCGAGACCCTGGAGCTTCAAAGGCAAGTTGAGGAACTCTTTTAACTTGCCAAATGTTTGATTCAAGAATCTCTCTCTCCTTGTGTCGTGCCAGTAATTCTTGTTCATAAAAAGGATGGTACATGGAGAATGTGTGAGGATTGTAGAGCCATAAATAAAATCACCATTAAGTATAGGCATCCCATTCCTAGGCTTGACGACATGCTTGAAGATTTATATGGCTCTTGTTGTTTTTCTGAAATTGATCTTGCTAGTGGTTATCATCAAATTAAGATGAAAGAAGATGATTAAAGGAAAACGACTTTCAAAACTAAATTTGGTTTATATGAATGACTAGTGATTGATGAATCACCATTAAGTATATGCATCCCATCTATTTTCATGAGATTGATGAATCATATGCTCAGAACATTTATTGGAAAATTTGTTTTGGTGTACTTTGATGACATTCTCATTTATACCCATAGTGTTAAGGAGCATAGCATTCATATTCGACATGTGCTTTCGGTTTTGATGATCAATCATTTGTATGTTAAAATGACTAAGTGCATCTTTTTTGTTGATGAAGTTGTGTTTCTTGGCTTTGTTGTTGCGAGAGATGGAGTTAAAGTGGACGAGGAAAAGCTAAAGGCCATACATGATTGGCCCACACCTAAAAATGTTTCGGAGGTTAGGTTCTTTTATGGTCTTGCTAGTTTCTATAGGCGATTTGTAAAGGACTTTTACCTCAAAGCCTCTGATTTGAACTACCTTGTGAAAAAGAATGTTGTTTTTAAATGGAAAGATGAACAAGAACTTGCTTTCAACACCTTGAAAAATGACCTCACTCATGCTCATTTGGTTGCTTTACCTAACTTTGAGAAAAAATTTGAACTTGAGTGTGATGCGAGTGGACCTATAGCTTGATGTAAGAGGGTAGACCTATAGCTTAGTTCTCCAAAAAATTGAATCAAACTCAATTGAACTATCCCACATATGACAAGGAGTTGTATGCTATCTTTATGTCTATTGAAAATTGGCAACATTACTTGATGCATCAGGAGTTTGTCATACATACTGACCATGACTCAATCAAACTTCTTAGTGGTCAACACAAACTTTATAAGAAGCATGCTAAATGGAGTACCTTCCTTGAGTCATTCTCATATGTCATTAGGTATAAGAAGGGTAAGGAAAATGTCGTTGTCGATGCTTTGTCAAGGAAACCCATTCTTTCAATCTTGTGCTAAGAGAGAACTCATTTGTCCACTTTTGACTTAAGAAAATATGTGCTTACAATGTGTGCTTCCAAGTTTGTATCCTTTGAATTCATTAAGGACCCAAATAAGAATGATCATGATTTTGCTTCAATATTTGTTGCTTGTGAAAAGGGGTCCTTGGATAAATTTTACATACTTAATAATTTTCTTTTCAAGGAGAATCATGTGTGCATTCTTCATCTTCTTTACATGAAATTCTGGTTAAGGAGTCCCTTAACGAGGGATTGATGGGGCATTTTGGTGTTGGTAAAACTTATGACATTTTGTGTGAACATTTCCATTAGCCAAAAATGAAAAATAATATTGAATGAGTGTGTGCATCATGCATAGAGTATAGGCATGCTAAGTCCAAGTCACGGAACTTTGGCCTTTACACTTTTCTACCTATCCTCATTTACCATTGGGTTGACATTTCTATGGATTTTGTGCTACCTCCTAAATAGGTAACGATAGCCTTTGTTGTTGTGGATAGATTCTCCAAGATGATCCATTTTATTCCATGTAGGAAGACAAATGATGCTAAGCATATAGTCAATTTGTTCTTTAGGGAGGTTGTGAGGTTATATGGAATGTCACGCACGATTGTGAGTGATAGAAATGTCAAGTTCCTTAGTTACTTTTGGAAAATCTTGTAGGGAAAATTAGGCACCAAACTCTTTTCTTCTCTACCGCCCACCCCCGAATGGATGGGCAACCGAGGTTCTGAATAGGACTCTAGGTGCTTTACATAGGGCCTTGATTAGTAAAGTCTTGGGAGTTTTGTGTGCCTATTGCCGAATTTTTTTACAATTGTACTCTTCATTCTACTACTAATTTCTCGCATTTTGAGATTGTGTATGGCTTTAATCCACTAACCTCTATGGATTTGTCTACTTTGGAATGCCTTCGACTCTTGTTTGTGATGTAGATAGTGCCATAAAGGCTAAATTTATACAAGATATTCACCAACAAGTCAAAGCCAACATTCAAAAGAAGAATGGGCACTTTGGAAAAGTGACCAACAAGAACCGCAGGGAGATGATGTTCCAATCGACGATTGGATGTGGGTGCATTTTCGCAAGATTCGTTTTCCCGACAAAATGAAGTCCAAGCCCGATCCACGAGAGGATGGTTCTTCCAAGTTTTGGAGAGATTGAACAACAACTCCTACATCATTGATCTCCTCGGTGATTATAATGTGAGTTGTACATTCAATGTTAGTGACTTGAGTCCATTTTATTTTGAAGGTACTCACGGCTTGGATTTGAGGACAATCCTTTCGAAGAAGAGGGGTTGATGTGATCATGAGTGATCCACATCAAGTGTGGCATCAAGAGACGGGCCCATTGGTGGACATTGGGAGACCGATGACAAGAGCAATGACGAGATTGATGGAGAAGGCATTACATCACTTGATCCGAAGGCTTAGATGCATGAAGAGTCCAAGGTTGAGGGACATCCCGCTTGAAAGACATTTCTTGAAGCAAATGAGCCACCTGGAGGCACTGTAAGCGACACATAGACCGTTTGTAAACCTTCCCAGGAGACACGGCCCGTGTGGGAGTTCGGAAGAGACGACGCCAACCAGTTATAGGCGCCAAATGGTTAGTGTGGGAGCCTACCTTGTTCCATACAGTCGGTTTGCGGAGGTGACCTTTGCCAAGTTATAGCCTCCAAATGGTCCGTTTGGGAGGCTCGTCTTTCCCACACAGACCGTTTGTGTTCAGCATGTTGACTTCCGTTTTGGAAAGGGTGTTAGTACGTTAGTTGCTTTTGTTAGAAAAAGTTTGACAACCCTTTGTCTCTCTTAAAAAGGGTTTTGGCTTCTTTTTTAAGATAGACATCTATAAATACTGCAAAATCTCCATGTGAGTGTGCTCACTTCTAGGTAGAGCTTTATCCTTGTTCTTGAATATCATGCTTTTGTGTGGTTGCGTTGTTTACTTGTTATTCAATGTAAAAGTATGCAACTAGTTAGTGTTTGCTAGATTGTGGAGCTTTGCAAGGGATTGTCCTAGTGAAAGTAGCTAATGATTGTCTCCATTTTTTTGATTGAGATTCTTGGTCCTAAGAAGGTGTCTTGTTCACAAACACTTATCCATCTCCTCAATTTCTCCATCGTCTTCCATTTGGTTCAACTTATTTTGTGTTGAATCCACCCTATCATTTTCCTTCTTTTGTTTGATATTCTTACAAGGGAAAATCTTGGGAGTTTCTATGAGTCCTAATCCTCACTACAATCCCTGACATAGCCCATGAACCCTATAAATAAGGGGTGTTGGGTGAAAATGACAAGCATACACACACACAATTTTCGTCGCCTACTTTGCAGTGTTCTTAGGTGATTTTTGTCCCACCCTCTGGTTATTAGGCTTGGAGGATTGTAACCTACACAATAATCAAGTTGTATGAGAGAATACAGCTGAAGATTTGAATGTTGAATTGCTATGATGGAGTGATGGGAGTAGCAAACAATCTACTACATTAATCAACAAGAAGAATATGCAAATAAGATAAATTTCTCAACTCTGGGATCATGTCCAGGGATCTTTTATTTGCCTTTTGCTGCCCGTCTAAACGCGTTCTAAGTAGATTTGATTATATTATGTGAATTAAATCTAAATATCATCATATGAGATCTTAGGTAGTTGGGAATTCCTCAATGAACCCATTATATTGAATGGCTTGGAAATAGAAGAAGTCTTCCTCTTGGTATGTGTAGGTGTCGTCCAAATAAGGGAATTAAAAGTAGTATTTCAATTTTTGGTTTTGTTTAGATGTTGTTTAAGTTTTGATAAGGGCAAAACTAGGGGTGGAATTTGGGGGTTTTGTATAATTGTTTAAGTTGAACCTATATGAGTATAATTCGATATATTTTGATTCAAGTAAGAATTTTGAAATCAAATTGAGCGTTGGCAAAATAGAAGTGTAGCTACTGCCAGCTTCTGGCGAGCTCGGGAAAACTCTTATAACTTTTTCCTCGATGCTCGAAACCGAGCACCGTTTTTTGAAAAGAAACTATACACTAATAGATTTATATTGATATTAAAGAACACCCTCTAACTCTCTCGGACTTGAAAGAACGAAGCCTTCAAAGTTGGTTGTCGGGAAGAGAGGATTCCTATGTGATTTCTCCAAAAAATTTATTTCAAATCTAGAACTTTCGAACTGTGTTTCGAACGATCCTATACTCTTTCCAACCTAATGTTTCAGCTAGTGTTATATTTTTGTTCTAACTTATTTTCCTTGCTATTTATTGTTGTTTGAAGCTCAACAAGTTGACCCTAGTGGATGTTAGTGGTTGTATACTAAAACCATGTTTTAAGCTGCTTTGTATTGTAAAACATTATTTCCCCAGTTTTATGAGAAGAGAATATATATTTTTCACATGATTTGTCTTTTATATTATGGATTTTTAATTATGAATGTATAATTATAAATTGGGCAAATAAGTTCCCCTTCTACATTGTAGACTGAATGGTGGATCCATGATCACAGAAGATCTTTCAATCGGTTTCTTTTAGAAGAAAAATAAGTTCACAACCTAGATAGACATGGACAATCTATCGTGAAAGATTGCAGTGTTGATCCGAAGTTCACACGCCTATCTTGGCCAACTGATAACACTGATGTGGTATAGCATTGAAAGGATTATAATAAGATACGTACTTTGATGTTGTGTAAATAAAGTACAAGATCTCGGTGATTATTTTAATCTGAATCCATATATGAAGCATTGAACGTACGATGTTAATTATGCACTACTTTGACTTATCAACAGTTGCAGACTTTTCGTAACCCTAAGTGATTCCTGATATCTTGAATAGTGGTAATTGACATTTAGCGGTGCTAGCATTGTTACTATTTGGAATCGTGTCTTATGAGAACCCGCGTTAATAATATCCCCAAGAGGTGTTCGAAAAAGTTTTATTATAGAGAAGTCTGGCCAACTTGGAATTCATTCCAAAGTATAATAAATAATATTTTGAACCGGATCAGTCTTGGATAAGAGATTAATTAATTAAAGCTAGCAGCAAAGCTTGAATTAATTAATGGATATTGAAAATTTTAAACATGAGAAATAATTAATTAAAAAGGTGTCATATTCGTAATGTAGATTAGGATGGACAATGCAATATTAATTCTATAGTGAGGTGTTTCAGTATTCATGGACTTAATTTATGTTGGGCTCAACTTAAAAGAATTAAGCCCATTGGGAGGTCCATAATCTTCCTTAGAATCGTTGACCTAACCCATCAATCCTAGAAATAAGGGGTGGGGGACGAAATTTCCATGTGTGTAAGAGCTAGAAAATCGTCACCCCTATATACTGCAGATTGAGAGAATTTTGTCTCCTTTATGTTGTGTGTTTACGACATAATGGTGATATGAGCATTGTTTTAATTATTCTATAATGTGTTGTATTGTAATATTCGTTCTTAATTTGCATTTTGGTGAAATGTGTAGTCTTGGAGCTATGGTGATATGTACAAGGTAAGTACCATATTATTTGTGCTGCTATTTTAGTGACCTGATATTGTTCAATTTTCGAATTAATGTGACTTCGAGCTACATGTTTTAGAAATTTCTGAAATATAAAAATGTTTCAAAAAAGGATGCCTAGAGGTGAGATACCAAGCCTCTCTTATGGATGATCTAGCCTCCATTCCGTAATACCCTATGGATGGCCTAGCTTCCGTTTCGAACTTATCTCAATGGTCAATCTAGCCTCCATTCTGTAACTTTTATGGACTGCCTAGCTTTTATTTTTTAGCTTCTATTATGAATTTCAAAAACTCTAAATATAGTAGTTCGAGGCTCATTATATTATGCTTAAGTCATTCGATAAGTATTTCAAATTTGTAAGCTTCCGATTATACATTTGGAGATATTTGATGTGTTTGACTTGTCAGCACCTTTTGTAATTTGTATTTTGACTAACTAAGCAAATACCTACCCCATTGTTTATGTCTCTTTTGAATCCTAAATTCTAGTGGCATATACTTAGTCCTTTTGGAGAGGGAATAGTAATTTTATAATCATACTTCTTGATTTTCGATGATGTTTTTGTATGGCGTAAAAACACTAGTCATTGTGCCTATATGGAAATTTTGTAAAAGATGACTAACTTTGGTTTGTCTTAATGTAAATGTGGTATATTTATTCTTGATGTGTTGTGTTTGTTTGATGAATGCATTTGGTTCTGTGTACAGCTAAATGTTTGGAAAAAAATTTAGATTCGGGGCAGCTTTTGCCCGAAATGTGATTTCAAATGTGACGTCTGTGTCCAGTATCCTTCCGGGTTGGGTTTGGACGTTACATTTGTTGGTATTTGAGCTATAGCTCGAAGTCAAGTCAATTCTCAGATTCATGTCTTGATTTGTATGTACTGCCTTCACTGGGGATCTTCCAAGGTATTAGACTCTGTATATGTCACTAGGATGAGTTACTAATGTGCTATCAATGTGCCTAACCTCGCAACTATCTTTGTGCTTTTGTAGAATGTCTGAAAGTTCTACTATTGGCTAAGTGGATGATGAAGATCATCCCAAGTCTCTATCACCACATTTTCCTAATGGCAACCCACAAATTAACTCCGAAGGGGAGTGAATCAGAATGCAATGCACACTCTATCATGAGGTGTAACTCAGGGGACCCACATCGACCCCGACTTATTCATGCAGAACTTCTTATGGCTTCCTGGCCAAGCTACCCGCCGAGCCTCTACAACTTCTGTGGTTCCAGTAGCCCATTCGACCCTCCATAATCCTATCATGCATCTTAAAAGATGGGGGCCGAGAAGTTTTACGGCACTTCCGGGATTGATCCTTCTGAGGCCGAAAAATGGTTGGAGAGTACTGAGAGGGTACTTAAGAATCTTGAATGCACCCCGAATCAGATATTGAGCTGATTTGAATTCCTCTTCCATGGAGAAGCCCACCTTTGGCGGGAAATGGTTCGTAGAACAGTTCCTGAGAATGGGGTTACTTGGGAGTTCTTCCTTAATGCATTAAAGCTAGAATATGTGGGAGAGCTTTTTATGGAGAGCATGTATCTTCGGTTTCTGAATCTCGAACAAGGGGATATAAAGGTCAAAGATTATTATACCAAGTTCATGAGACTGAGCAAATATGCTCGTGAACTTATGCCAAAAGACAAGGATAAGTACAGTCGCTTCTAAGGGGTCTTAGCCCTACTATTCGGGATAGAGCTGCTCCCCACCAGGACCATGTTTTCTGAGATGGTGGCACGAGCCCATTATGCTGAAGAATATATGTTGAAACCCTCTAAAACCATGTTTGAGGCAAAAGACTTGCCCTACCCTCTAAGGAACCATCCAAGAGCACGAAGACAGGTAATCACTTTCCAAGGAAGAAGATCTGGGGGACAGTCACAGTCCCAATCAATATTTGTTGCAAGCACCGGGGGCCAATGCAACACTTGTCACCAATACCATCGAGGTGAATGATGGAGAAAGATATGGGCTTGCTTAAGATAAGGGTCTAACGACCTCTTTATCAGAGATGGCCTTGTTGTTGAGGACTCTCAACCCACTCCAGCTCCTACTGAGAGATCTGCACCAGTTGGTGGTAGAGGTAGGGGTAATAGTTGCAGCTCGCACAAAAGTCTGTGTGTGCTAATGTAGTAACATGTACATTTGAGCTTCATTTTGTTGTTGTTTGTGCCTTATTTGACCTTGGCTCTACTTACTCCTACATCCGTAAATCTCTAATGACCTAAGATTTTGTATTAAGCCTATGAACTATGTTACGAAAGTCTCTAATCTATTAAGCCTCTAAAAATACAAGATTCTATATTTCTTGCCAATATGCTAGAACTGCCTTTCGAGGATTATGACTTGATATTAGGTATGGACTGGTTGTCCAGTTATAGCGCATTGGCTGATTGCAAAGCTAAGAAGGTTCGTTTTGAAGAATGCCGATGGCATTGAGGTAATAGTTACCGAAGAAGGGTCGAGTAGCCTCTCCAGTGTGATTTCAGCAATCAAAGCATTGAAACTGACTGAGAAGGGGTGTAAAGCCTATCTGGTCATGATTTTGGACACTAGACTAAGTGACCTTGACTTGAAGAATCTAAGGACAGTGAGTGACTATCCGGATGTATTCCCGGAAGAATTTCCTGGCTTACCCTCCGATCGAGAAATAAAATTCAGGATAGATATTTGCTTTATACAAGGAATGTCGCCACCCACTCATGCGAGAAAATGAATCATGATTAGACAGCAGTTCGCAAATGCAAGGCCCGCTTCATGCTCATGTGTGGGAAGCTATTCACCAAATGGAGAAGCCCGTACATAGCTCACTCATCATACTCAATGAAGGCAGAACAAGTCGTCGGGCCCAAAATAGAAAAAACATTAGAAGCGAAGAAAATCACGATATAAAGGATTACTATGGGCAAGATTCCGACAGCCCAGAGGAGCTTCCACAGCCCCTCTATAACAATGGAGCCTGACTGAGCAAGTAAGGTGTCGTGCCTACGACAATAACTAGAGCGCTGGCTAGGAGGCAATCTGCCATGTTTTTGTTTTTCATTTTAGTTCTTTTCGGTTTTTTAGTTAACCCCCCTAAGATAGTTTCTTTCTTTGAGCATATGAGAGTTGTGTATGATGCAGGAGACAAAGATTAGCTAAAAGTGGAGAGGAAAAAGACAGAAGATCTCATGCAAAGATGAGTGTCAGGGCAATTCTATAGTGAAGTTAATTAATATTGATGGACTAATTTAATTGGGCTCTACTTAAAGAATTAAGTCCATTAGGATACCCAATCTTAATCCTCATTGGAATCCTTGACCTAGCCCATCACCCCTATAATTAAAGAGTGGAGGACAAAAATTAAAGGACACAACAACACATATTTTTCATCCCCTTTATATTGTGTGCTTTAGTGATTTTTGTTCCCCACCCCAATTATTAGGCTTGATAGTATATTGGCCACATTATATTGAAGTTATATAAAGGAATAGCTAGAAGATTCTAAGATTGATACTTTGTGGAGGAGTGCTAGGAGTAGCAAGCCTTCTACTACACTAATCAACAAAAAAGATTTTGCAATCAAGAGATAAATATCTTAATCCTAGGAGCATGTCTATGGCTCTTTTATTTCCTTTTTGTTGCTCATCTATATGCATTTTAGCGGATTACAAATAGGATTTGTTTGAATTAATTTGAATGTCATCATATGAGATCCTAGTAGTAGGAATTCTTCAATGAATCCTAGCACTACCCTCTTTATTAAAAAAAGATAGCTCATACATTTTAAATTTAAATAACACATCACTTGCTCACAAACTAAGTTATAAATCACATTGGGCATTAACAACTTAGATTTGGATCGAGAAAATTTCCTTGAAATCGCATTCTTCCTTTGAGTCACTGCAGATGAAGAGTGGTGTGGTCTTCTCGAAGTACTTGGAGTTTCAAACAAATTGGCTTTAGGGTATCCTTTTGAGCAATTTGTGCTCTAATAATACATGTGACGCCCCGACTTTTCTACGGAACGACAAGTGTACTGGCGTTAGGATTACTTGATAACCTTACTGAAAAATGGTCAACTTTGTGGAAGCATACTTAATTAATAAAGGTGGATTGGTGGCAACCCTACTTTTCTAGGGGTCGACACGTGTACTGGGATTGGGATTACTCTATAACATTGCTCAAAAGGTGTTGCGTTGGTGGAAGCATACTTAATTAAAAAAGGATCGGTTCTCAAGGGATACCCGATTTGACTCTAATTATGAGGGCTCCGGTCAAATCTTGATTTTCAAAAAGATAAATGAGTTTGAGTTGCTTGTGGCTACTCGATTGTTTGACTGTTAACATAAAATGAATTGGTTGGATGTCACGCAGGGCTCAAACAGTAAAGCAAGAAATAAAAGTGTTCATGGGGTTTTATGATGTTGACTTGGTCAAAGAAGTATCACATCATGAAAAAATAAGAGACTGGTCATGATTGACGTAATCGTAATCCATTCCAAAATGTGACCACCACTGTCTTCTCCTCCTCCTTTTTCTACGGTTGTCCCTTGTCAATGCTCATCTTCAAAATCTTGAAAGAGTCGGCCGACTACTAATGCACTCAGTAAGGTTAATGACCTATTTCATTAAAATATTTGGTTTTCAAGACTTTAGTGAATCACATGCACACTGAGGAAAATATAACAACACTTTGAAAAGAAAACAGGTTCTATAATTCCTAAAATATTTTGTTGAGCCTAAGCTCATGTCCATGCGCATTCGTGGTGTTGTTGTCACTGCTTTGATGCTAACACGAGGGGAACTCAACTGAGTCAGCCCAAGGTTAGACTTCTTTCTACTGATTGCACTACCCTTATTCCCCGTGGAGGATAGGGTCGAATCATTTAATTTTCAGAAATTCCCCGAGTTCTTAATCATCGTAATAATAGCGCAAAAATAATTTTTGCATGCATTCACAAACACTGCACTTACTTTTAAAACATGGCTTAACTCTTAGTATTGTTACTATAGATATTGGTCTGTTGCCTACTCTATAGTTCAAAATTCTACCTATTCCCGACTTATTAAAATTTGAGCTGAAGTTTCCCTCAAAACCAAGTTTCGTGATTTGAGGTTATCATTTATTGTATTTAATTTATCATGCAAAAAGATTTTTTTGTTAATGTTTTACCTCGATACCATAATTAATATTGTACCCTTAGGTTATATTAGCACAAATCCATTTTAGTTGATTAATCCTAGATCATGCTCGTCTAAGTGAAACACATAGCTACATGTAATACAACACATAATGCTTAGAAAAGAGTAAAATTAAGTAGGAAAATATCATATTCTATATTTAGGGAAATTTTTAACTTACCACTTAGAAAAATTTGGAAATTTTGACTTCTAGGGACTGCTTTTGGACGGTTCCAAAGACTAATCCCAAGCTCCGACAAAGGTTCAAGTGGAAAATTTTGAATTTAGATATATCAATGTTCAATATCCAATTTAAATCAAGTAAACTAGAGTTCAAACGAGAAAGATATGATTGTGCAATATTTGACAAAATTAGATGATCGATCTTATTTTCTCGAGTTTGTTTGATTCGGATATGGGCCAGGAATTTAGAAGCGTGCACACAAGGATTTTTACGTGGTTCGATCGTAATTGA
>JAYDZE010491333.1:0-15764 GCA_034509125.1 Monilaria moniliformis
ACAAGTTGATAAGAATTCTAGTGAAGGTAGTGAGGGCTGCAGGCCAGACTCTGCTGAGAGGATCCCAAAACGAAAGAGGGGCTGTGATGGATCAGAGCTGGAGGGAAGTCCTGAGAAAAGACCCTCCATTAGTCCTCAGAGGCAGGTTTCAATCTCGCCGGAGTTTATTTGTTCTAGAGATTCATTGAGAGGCAGTTACTCTCCAGTGTTCGAAACAACAAAAGGGAAGCCATCGGTGATTGTAGAATCTCTGCTTGTCAATGAAATGGCCAAAGAAGTGGTCCCTGTGGTCGCAGAGGACGTGCAAACCAGATGTAATGGAAATGACTTGCAGTTTGATGATTGTGATAAAGAGATGAATTCGAACCCAATGCAGATGCGGTCAAACCAGGGGATGCATTGTACAGAATTTTCAAATGCTACTTACATCTCAAGTTCTGGCACTGCTCAACATTTGAGTAGCAGTAACAGTTCGGATACGGAGATTGATAATGAAGGATCTTCACTGGATAGATCAAGCGAGGCTAATCCACAGCTGCTTATGGATAATGGATGTGAGAATGGTGCTTCTGTTCTTGGGGATGGACTACAGGAGAAGTTAGAGGTTCTGGATATAAGTTTCTTTGTCCCTTTATTTTGATATGCATGAGCTATGCTGTTCTGTACTTGCATTTGATATGATTTATGATGTGCCCATATATTCCGCCACACTGTATTGGTGTTGTATTTGTTGTTCATTTTATTTTATATTAATTCAAATTTTCATGTGCTTAAGTTATGCTATTCTTGACTAGTGCTAGTATGGTATCAATGGTTTCAATATTGTTTACATTTCTTCCACATACACTATTTACCATGTATCACTTTGTGGAATTCTGTTGAATTATTATGTTATGTTTATTATTATTTATTATTTTGTCATTTATTTGCATAACAGTATTGATGATCTTGTTTGATTTGTTTTCTCATGAAGCCTAATGGGGCGCTCGCAATGGTTCTCAAATCTGGAGAGGGAGTTGGATCAGAACCTGTTGAGAAGAACGTCATGAGGCATGTTTATCAAAATTTGGAAAGTACATATTCCTTTTGATTTCCACTATTCAATACTGTCTTTATACTGCTTTGGCTTGGTTACTCTTGTCTATTAATGCAGCAACAGGCTGAGTCTCACTTCAACTGCCTGAATGTGAAGAAGATAGGAAGGAATCTCACTTCACTGCCTGAATCAAGAAGTTAAGTACCTGGATGGGTGTTACATGACTGAAAGCCAGCAGCTCGGGTAAGTACCGTATTCATTGCTGGCTTTCATATGTTTCTTAATTTTCCAGGCAAGCTGTTGATGAAATCTTGGAAGGAAAAGCAAGTAATGTCAATCTGAGGAAACCCCCTAGACGTTTTTATATTCTTTTATGTATAGTTTCCGGATTAGAGGGTTCCATGGTGCAAAGTAACGCTGTTTCTCCTCCAGAAAGAGATTCATCATATACTGACTTCGTTAACTATGCGAAGATTGCATTGCATGGTTGTTGAGGGTTGTGCTATATTATGATTATACCGTTACTGAGAGAGTTTGTTGTTTGTATATTGTAGGGGATTTTTTACAAGGGTAGGGAGTGAAGCCATTTCATTGCTAGTTGATGAGGGTTTCACCTCAGTTTCCTTGTAATCAATCTTCTAGACTTGTTTCGTGATTGTCTATATATCATTTTGGTGACATTCTTGCGTTTGATTTTATCTTGACATTGTTATTACCTCATTTTCCGGCTGTATTTAGTCGCATCATTCAAGCTTCAAATATTAAAATTTATACTTTTCCTGAAGTCTAAAGCACAATACTTAAATAATAAGTGGTTACAAGTTTTCTTTATAAACATGGTACAATATTCGAACAATAATTTAGGAAATTGTCATTAAATATTAGCAGCAAATTTGAGGAAAAAGAATATTACAATTTGGCCCGATGAGGAACAAGTTGGCTGATGCCTACGGATTCATCTAACTCTTTACCTCAGATTTAATGTATAACGGGAACACATAGTTTTACCGGTTTCGGTTTCACAATGCAAGTCATTTAGTATGATTTTTGTTTACTGATTTCATTTGATGCTAGGACTTTATGAAATGATTAAATATAGTATTATTTTAAAATTTGTAAATCGAATTTGTGTAAATTTTAATTCGAAAATGATTTTTGCTGTCGGAGAGCAAGATGACATGTAGTTGCCAACACGAGAGAAATGACATTATTTTGCATTTGAAGGGAAAATAAAACAAAATTCATGAAAATAGGGGTTCCAAAGGAGTAAACTATGGTAGGTATACTACAGTCTTAAACTATAAGACGAAGAGATTATTGTTCGAATTTCAACCATCCAAATTTAGTACACAGGTACACATACAGCAGCGGTTGACAGTTGAAAGAGCCCAAGAAAAGAAATGAATCAAAGACTAGCAATTCTAATAATTGCAAAATTCAAAATTAGATATCAAGAATCAAACATACAGCAGAAAATTACAAACAAAAACCTGATGATACATCCCTATGGAAGTCCAAAGCAGAGAAAAGGTACAAATTCTTTACATGCAGGCTTAAGAGTTTCACTTTCACTACAAAACCCAGAAAAGGCCAGATGTTTCAACAACATAAACAAGATTCAGTTATATGGTCTTCAAAATATACATTAGAATCCAGAAAAACACAATAAAAACGAATATGAGTCCTCAAAAAGACGATACTGAACACAAATTAGACGTCCTCACTACACTTGGACGTTCTTGGAGAGCTTCCCCTGTTTGGGTCCACCTACAATAACAATATCGATAAAACAATGGCACCCGTTAAAACCAAGCTGTGATATCTCACTTTCTTTTTCATGACGAGTAAGGAGTTTGATATCAATAGAAATGGAAGTAGAAAGCTCACGAGACAATGTAGGCAGTTCTGAGCTTTTCAGCACGCGAAGCCTCTTCACTGTTGAGACGAACATGCTAAGAGTAACAGAAAAAATCAAAAATATCAAAGTAAGCATTTGGATCCCAGTCGAAAACTACACCAAGCAGATATTTGGAATGTAACCACAAATATTCATTTTGAAATGCAATCACAAGATCTCGATGTTTCAAGAGAGAGGTGACATTCATATCCATGTTGCAATGAGATTGGCGTTAAAGTATTACCAAATAGTTTCAGACAATAAATTGACAATGTAAGAAACATTTGTCTGATTCAAACACATTAAAAAATCAAAATACAGCAAAGGAATTTAAGCTGTATAAAAAGCCAAATAAAAAACATTACTATATATCAAATCTGCAGTCCTTTCATACTATGTAAAACTAAGTTAAATCAAGCCAAATATCATGAGGAATAAACACAATAAACAAAATAAAGGGATACTATCCATGGATGCAAAGATGCTTACTGCCAAGGAACATCCCCAACAAGCATCCTGTCACCTTCATGATCCTCATACACAAGGGTATATTCCCCGCTCCCGTCCAATAAGCCTCCGATCTTCTCCCCTCCATCACCCTCGTCTTTGATCCCACCACCGCAAGATTTATTCTGCACTGCAAATACATAAAACAAACAACAAGCTCACAAGAATCAGTCATTATTCGCTTGAGCATTGCTCGAGCGACACATATTAGTTTGGAAATATGATTAAGGGCAACCTGCAAGAAGGCCCCTGAAGAGCTCATCAACAGCAAATGACAGCTTTTCATAAGTATTGTATGCTTTGAGATCAACTTTCCTCCCAATGGGGATACCATCCATGTTGATCTTCACAAAGGGAGTTCTTGAGCAGTTTTCGACTGATTTCACAGTCGGAACTTTGCTCGGAGCAACATCAAGTGAGTCTGAAGTTAGTTTGGAGGAACTGCCGCTGGCAATGTTTTTTCTGAATGAACGAATTGGAGGCCATCCCACCACTGAAGAAGGTGCGGTTCTTTTTTTGCATCATTAGGAAAAGGAGAGTTAATAAATCAACTATATTAAATCCTAAATAAGAAACATTCAACTATTCATAAACAATCACATCATTGAATTACAAGATCATGAGATATTGCCAAGATTCTTGAAAAATGGTTAGGGTTTTGCTCCTTTCACAGAAAGGGAATATGGGAATTCAAGGAGACAGGGAAATCACAATAAATGAAGAAGGTAAGACAAAATTGCCAAATGCATGGACCACAAAATACATGAACAAATAAATGCAGGGAGAGAAAAAAGAGAAAGAAAGTGAATATACTCTTGCACAAAAGGCAAAAACTACAGTAGAAATAGGCAAAAGGAAGATAAAGGTGAGGGCACCTTTTCTGAGCAGTGCTGCTGCTGTTGTGCACAGCTGTATTTGCTGCTGAAAATGCCTTATTTTCTGCTGCAGCACTCTGCTCTGCTGCTGCTCTATCGCTACAGGGCTGTGAGGATTCCTTGCTGACAGCAATCTGTCCCTGCCCAGATTGAATATGGAGATATGAAGAATGGAGGTGGTGCTGCCATGGAGATGGAGGTTTCAAGACTGTATTTTGAGCACAAGGGCTTGCCGGGAAGGAGCCTAGAGAGAGAATACTCCCGGTGGTGTTGCTTTCTTTAAAGTTCCATTCTCCTCCCGGTGGACCAAGCCTTAGCTCAAGCTTTTTCTCCTCTGATATTCCATGGCTTCTTTCTACTACCCTTTTTGTTACCCATTCTCCGCCTTTTGGAATTAAATCCAGCAGCTGAGGACACCCTTCATCTTTTCTTGAATAATCCTCCATTAAGAGAGAGAGAGAGAGAGAGAGAGAGAGAGAGAGAGAGAGAGAGAGAGAGAGAGAGAGAGAGGTGTATGCCTATGTGAGAAACTATGCAAACAAGATCACAACAACAACACAATAAAGATCAAAGCTTTATAAGGATTGGAGAGAAGGGATTATCCAAAGCTTAAATTAATGAGAGCCCACATTTTCATAGATGAAAAAAAGAGGGAGGAAGCCACAACCTATCTTCTTCGAATAAAGCACGAGACACAGAGAGGAAGAGCAGTTGTAGAATTCTGGTTGCGGACTTTTGCCGAACACAGCGTCGTCAAGGACAAGAAGGAAGCTTTTCGGAAAAAAAGAAATGATGGAAATGAAATGAAAGGTCCCTCAAGCGGAAAGAGATGCAATTTACAATTATGCTTTTATATGGCACACTTTTGGGCGTGCTCAGCTGAGTATAGTGGGGCTGGTTTTTTTTGTCAATCATGAATCATCTCACATCACCAATTTCTTTCTCTCTCTTGAAATCTTTTCACAACATGAGAAAAGGAAAAGAGAGAGGAGGAAGAGAGGAGACAAGAGAAATGCAACTAGAGAGATTCTCTTCGCAAAGTAGCTCTAAAACTGGAAACGGAATTAGAACAAAATGCACGCAACCAACTATGTCACACATACTCCCATTTTACTATGTAACGTTGTCTGATGCAGCAAGCAAAAGTGTGCTGACTTTCACCTCTTTCTTCAAGACAATACTATAAAAAATGACAAAAATTCCTTATTAATTCAGCACAGTGCCCTAAGAACATGCCCACTTTACTTAATCAAGACTGTAACTCTATTACAAACTATTCAAGATTAATGAATTGTAAATATAATTGCGCTGTATCAAACAACTCCTTTAGTTATGTGGTAAAAAGTTAAGATCTTTAACACTTAAACGAGAGGGCCCTTGTGATTTCTTGGAACTCACTGCTTAGTAGTTAAGACTTGAGAGAGAGAGAGAGAGAGAGAGAGAGAGAGAGAGGATTTGCATGATCCATATTTGCAGGTTGTGCAATAAAAACATGCAGATCCTATGATCTTGTCTGCTAGCTACTCGCGTCGCTGCCGTCCACAGCCCACTAGAGCAACGATTACGGTGTGGGCACGGCCTACGGTATGGGTCAAAAGTCAACCAATGCATTTACATTATCTTTTTGATCCAGCCGTTGTTAAGTGAGATCAACTCTTCCTGGACTATCCCTTCCCAAAAGGCAATTATCATTGGATTTTTTTTTATTGTTTTTTACTAAATTGTCGTAGAGGGAAAATGAAAAGGTATAAAAGAACTTGGGTTCCTTACGTTTTCTATTGTTGGTGTTCACATTTGATTAATTTTCCAAATAAAAACATGTACACTTCTATTTCAAGAGGTGGCATCCAAAGGAATACGAATCAGGGTGGGAAATGGAGCACAAACGAAGTTTTGGGTGGACCCCTGGATCGGGATGAGAGTCTCCAGAATTTGTTCCCTAGACTTTTTTCTATATCAGAGCAAAAGGAAAGTTGCATTGCGGAGATGGGAAGTTGGAAATGTGGAAAGTGGAGATGGGCTCTGAAATGGAGAAGGAAACTCTTTACTTGGGAGGAGGATCTTGTTCCGAAACTTCTCTCTGCCGTGTCTCGAGTGACATTGAGTGAAAACACGAGAGATGAGAGAGTTTGGTTTTTTGACAATGGTTCATTTTCTGTTGCTAGTTTTATTTTGCAGGTTTCCAAGCTGATGGCGGGTGCTAACAACTCCATCCAATGTGCGAAGCTCGCTTGGAGAAATGTGGCACCACCCCGAGCCCAACTCCATCTTTGGTTCATCCTACAAGGGCGTCTCAACACCAAGGAAAGACTCTATAGACACGGCGCCAGAGCAGTTCAAGATGATCGATGTGTCTTGTGTAAAGAAGAGGAGGAGTCCATTGAGCATATTTTTTTCCAATGCAAGGTATCTATCATTCTTTGGCATTTTTGTTGTGAACAATGGAGTTTGTCCACCTGTTTTCCCAGAGAACCCATGGAGTGCTTCGTTTCGTGGATGGGTGCCCCATTTAGAGGTTTTCAAAGAAAGATTTGGATCTCCATGTTTTACGCCATCGTGTGGACTATTTGGAATATCCGAAATAAGATGACTTTTCAGGAGTTCAAACCTAACTGGGACGTTGAGAAGAAACAGTTATTATGGCGTGTGGGCTCTTGGATTAGGGGTTGGTACCCTCATTTTCCTTTTTGCTCGGAGGTAATGTTACAAAATTAGGAGGTTGTCCGGAAATGGCGGGACTCGACAATCCATGGCCATAGATGTCGAAATACTTCTTGCCTGCATAGTCTTTTGCCTCTGTTGGGTTTGTTTCTTCTGTCTTGTTTGGTGGATGGTGTGTCTCTGTTAGATTAGGCTATTTTGTTTTGGTCTTTTTGAGGACGTGTGTTGTGTTTTGTCGAATGTTGTTTGGAGGGGCTGAAGGTGCGTTTTGTTGCGTGAGTCTGGTTTCTGGTTGTTTGGATTGGGTCTTGTTGAGCCCTGTCTTTTTGTGATCTGATGCTCACCACCACATTGGTGGTTTTGAGCCTTTCTTTCGATCAAAAAAAAATATTCAAATTTAATTCAGACTGTCGGTTTAATATATATATATATATATATAGAGGTGTGATCATATTCAAACCATTTATTATTGCATAACTAAGAACTAATCTAGAGCATTCATTTTTTAAATCTAATGCTTGATTTGTATTTCACGTGTCACATGGAAATATATTAAAAAAATCGAAAAGGGTATAAACGTAATTTTGGCGAAAGTAGCGGATTGTATGGAATCTTATATTATAGGCAACATATTTTAATTATGGTAATTCTTTACTGCATATAATTCTAATGATATTCGTTGGCACGTTTAATGATTATTTGATTGCATAACTAATTATATTCCAGATCATTAACTGCAATTGCTACTTTTGGTTATTAAAAAACTGAAACTTATGGAAAGAGATTTGATTTTCAATCTTTTCGTTATATATGGAAACAACCGTGATTTATGGGCTGAGGTTTTATTTCCAATCTTCCGTTTTTAGTTGTTCAATCATTGAATTTAAAAGTATAATGACGTATACATCATATACTAATGATACATATGAAAAGCGACAATGATACATATCAAAGCGATAATGATACATCATTATTTAAATTATAATAATGCATACAATATATACTAATGATACATATCGAAAGCAATAATGATATATTATACGGTTGATAATGATACGAGTGCAGATTAATTTTTGTTCAGATTAACCGGCGGTGGATTTGTGGGAAGATTACGTGCATAATGATTTCCTACTTTCACGGCAACTTACAAACATAAAATCCCGCTCATTTAAATTATAATGATTTATACATCATATGCTAATGATACATATCAAAAGCAATAATGATACATCATTATTTAAATTACGATGTTTAGATTGTGCAGGATATGCATATTAATACTCCTGATTTTTCGCCAACTGCCAATTTTAGTGGGCGTGTGTTTTTTTAATGATACATATTTATTTTAAATTGTAATGATGTATACATCATATACTAATGATACATATCAAAAGCGATAATGATACATCATTATTTAAGTTATGTTGTTTAGATTGTGCGGGATATGCATATTAATGCTCCTGATTTCGCCAACTGCCAATTTTAGTGGGCGTGGGTTTTTTTAAAGTAAGACATTTTTGCCCTTTAATGATATTACTCTGAACTAGTAATTATGCGTTTTAATATAAAATCTGGACCGTCCAAATGCATAACTAATACCTAATGTAGATCCTAAGATTCAGAAATGAACGGTCTAGATTATATGAAACACGGCATCATTATAGCGTGCATTTTATATCATTAAAGGGCATAAAAGTCTTATTACTGAATCATTCGCCCGGTATTTTAGGTAGGTGCGAAAATTATTGATTAATTCCTACCACATCTACGCATGATTGCGTAAATCTCTCAAATCTGTTTCAAGATCACACTTTTATTCCAAAACATCATTTCTTCGTCTAACCTCAATATACAAAAAAAATCTCGATAAACAAAGCAGAATTTCATACATAAGCAACTTCGCAATGAAACACATTATTATCATTTCAACTTGTTGATATTATCATTAAAATTGTTTACTTATATCATTAGATGACTAATTACAAAATATTTGAGACGCATAACACTCTGAAACAATAATTCATTATACTTGTCGTCTAACCTCATTATGTGAAGGAAATATGATCATTACACTTCTTGTCTGACCTCATTATCACGTTATAAAAAAACACAGCAAGATTTAATACATACACAATTTCACAAATCAAACACATTATTATCATTTTAACTAATTGATATTATCATTATAATAGTTTATGTATATCATTAAATGATCAATTACAAAAAATTCAGGACGCATAACACTTCGAAACAGTAATTCATTGTACACATAACAATATATCATTATGTGAAGAAAACATGATCATTAAACTTGTTGTCTGATCTCATTATCGCGTTATACCAATTCACATACTTCACTCTTGGTGTATCATTACCAATCTTGTAATGTATCATCATAAGTTATGGTGATTATCATTTTATTAAAATTTCGTTTATTATCAAAACTACAAGTCCCTAAATCAGGAGAATAAATTTTTATCCCTAAATTTCGTGTGTGTGTTATGATTTGGGGAATAAATCTCTATCCCCAAAATTTGTGTATTACCATAACAGCAGATCCAATATTAAATATACCACTTACCATGAAAAACAAAACTTACCAAAATCAAGAATTAGTGTTTTACTGAAATAACATTTTTCTAATATAATATTATTAAAACATTGCCACATGTCTTTAATTCTTTCCATTCGATCATCAAATTTGGCGGTTACAATTTGGTCTAAATTCTGCAATAAGAATTGGTTCGAATTTGATTACAGCTCTATATATAAAAGAGTGAGATCATATTGATCTCGCTCTCTAGGTAGTATAAAGATATAAATTTGGACTATACATTGTTACATGCAAGATGCATGAAAACGCGACATGTGGCAGAGGCCTTCCAAGATAAAAAAAAATGCGGAGAGGTATTAGTGTCTCTTAAACATATGATAGTTTATGATTTTTCGCATTTTTTAGATTTTTATTACTCATAAGGCAGCGATGATTTTATGCATAATTCTTATCATGCATAACGTTACATGCAAATACGCATAATGTTGCATACAAATATGCATGGATAATTTTTTTATTTCTCTGATTTATTGTTCATCTTCTCTCATTTTCGTGTGATCATATCATATTCTCTCTCTTATATAATCTATTGTGAGTGTTGTTGTTGTGTTCAAGTGTAGATAAGATATGTTTTGTATGATGCATGTTTTTATTTATATTATGCATGTTTCTATTTGCACATTTTTTATGTTTTTGTTTTATATTGTGCATATAATATTTGTTTGTAAATATGCATATTTTTGTTTAGTAGTATGCATGTTTTTGTTTACAAATATGTTGATTTTTTTATTTATATTATAAACGATTTGTTTGAAAATATGCATATTTCAGTATATTAGCATGCATGTTTCTATTAGCAAATATCTTGATTTATGTTTATGCATCTTTTATTTGAAAATATGCATATTTTAGTATATTAGTATGCATGTTTCTATTTGCAAATATGTTGGTTTTATTTGAAATTATGCATTTTTTAGTATATTGGTATGCATATTTCTCTTCTAGCGTAGGGCTTCACTTGCGACAGAAAAATCTACCTATTCTTACTCTTCCTTTTGTATTTACAGCGAACTCTACCTTCGACCACCACCATAACAATCTTGTCTCGATTGATCCATCTTGTCTCAAAATCTCCATAAGTGATGTAAAAAGGGAGAAGAAAAACATGAACAAAGAACATCAATTCATATCAACCTAATTTGGTGTTCATATTCTCTCTTTCTCCTGCGATTAGTTTATGTTTTAATAGTGCAACGTAGCACTTTGAGATAATCAAAACTGAAAGTTGCTCACCCTATACATATATATAGGGAGAGGTTCAAATGAGAACTCATATTTAAAATAAGAACAGAGAACATTTTTAATTCTTGGATCATGAAAATCTACGGTGGAGACATTTTATTGATGAATGACTACAATTTCTGAATTCAAATCATAAAGGAAACAAAATAATCATATTTTTAAAAGCAGTTAAATTATTAATGAATACAATAACTCTATATGTCATATTTACACAATAAAATGTGTTTTTATTTAACCAACCCCTATATATATAATCATTACTAACTTGCCATTATAACTAAAGTTCTTCCGAATAAATACAATACAACTTGCAACTACCAAAAAACTGAAAAATCAATTGATAAACACATTAATACACTGATCAAATTCACAATAATCAAATGACAAAACCTCCAAGGCCTTAATTAAGATAGGTATAATTGAAGCCCTCACTAACACTCGATAGCTATCGTTCACCAAAATGATAATACAAAAATAAATATGATTTTAATTCAAGTCCAAATTAAATATTAGGAGCACAAAATGGATGCTTTGTACCAAAAAGAAAGCATATGTTGTGTCACTGAAATTGCTTGTACTATAAATAAAGTGAGTAATGAAAAGGAAGGTTCTTTCCATTCACACAAGGACAGCAAATAATATCCATTATTGAAAGTAAAAGGAAAAAGTAGGTCTCATCACAAGATTTTCATGGCATTCTTTAAAACAGAGGCAAACCCCCTTTATCAAAAAATAAAAAATACAAAAACAAAGACTATATTTGTGCATACACTGGCTGTCGGCGTACCAAACTTACTTAAATACAAATAAAAAAATGGGTATGTAATTACAGTATTTATACCAAAATAACAAGGGCAAAAAAAAAGAAGAAAAAAACTCTCTTGTGGGGTTCAGCGGAACAATTTCACTACAAGCACCTCCACCCTTTATCTTCTGCTCATGCACAGACATTCACCATCCTAAAAAACCTGTCAATTGTAATGAAAAAAAATATGTTATTACCTCAAATAAATTATACGTCTTGAAGAAAAAATTAGTAATATGGTAAAATTTGTCTTTAAGTCACCTTTTCTCATTGTGGATTTCTATCCTTTACTTTTCATATATATATATTTTTATCATAGTCTGAAAATTTAATGACAGGTAGAGAAGTGATGATTCTGCCCAACAGCCCCAAGCATCCTGCATCCCAATTCAAGCAACTTCCCTGCATATTATTATTTCAGCTGTTAGGTAATTCCAGTATACTACTACAAATGGCCTAATTAGGAAACATAATAGTATCAAATAATTGTAATAAATCACGCCACATGTCTTCAATTATTATCTCTTTGGAAGAATGACAATATTGTCATTCCAGCTAATTTAGTAGTGGACTTCATCATATTTATTTGTTTATTTATTTATTTTTATATAGTAGAGTCCAAAATCCTCAATATTTGTCAAGAAGACTAATCAGTTATCACATAAAATACAGTGTTTTTCTATAATTTGTAAAAGAACCGAATAAGACAGACGATGAATAAAGAGGTGGGCAGTGCAAGTCAATTACAGGCTGGTCTCAACAATTGAAGCTTTTTTACAGTCAAATAATTATTATGGAAAACCACAGCTGGACTAGCCTGGAAGACTTCTAGTTATGATCCACTGGGCTCTACCCCATTCTACTTACGCTACACACCCAACGCGACCCTACATCACTGTCCACCCATGAGGCTCCACCGTGTTCCCGACACCACTTGATACTTCACATCCCCATTTTGCACCGACAAATATCGCCACCTAATTTCGGTACTAACTTCTAAGCCCGACTTTAATAGTTTTGACTATTGCAAAAATATTCTCTAAAATATTTAATTGTTACTTATAATTCTTCTCAAACTAAAATATGTATATTTTTCAGGATTACAACTTAGAGAGCTGTGCTGAAACTATATTAAATTAATGGCGAAGCACTAATGTGATTGTAACAGCCTGCCTAATAGGACACCATAGGATGCTAATTTCATAAATTAGAGGTTAATTGTTCTATTATAATCGTCATTAAATGATTTGTTACGCCCTAGTCTGGACTTGGTTTAATTAAAATTGTGGTTAATGATCAAGAGAAAAAAGGGGCTAAATGTGCGTATAAGTTCAGCAACTGAAATTCGCCGGAGACCACCTGATTTTCCCACCGGAAACAGTTTCAAGATTATCTACAAGACTAACAATAGTAATAACCCTCTATTTCACCAATCAATCCTTGACAAACCAATTTCCTCAATTTCTAACATAAAAGTTAACCAACGACTATAATCGAGGTTTTGCAGATGAAGGATAAACAAATTCGGACTAAAAGAATATTATATGAACATACCTCTTCTCGGCTTGGAAACAACCTTGGCGACCGGAGCAGCTTTGGGTGCGGCGGTCTCCTCCACCGGGAAGAGAACGCCGTCGATTCCCTGAACGGATATTCTGCCATCGGTGTAAATGTCGGGGTCGAAGAGGTAAGCGGAGCCCTCGCCGTGGCCGAATTTCACCGACCCGTCGGCCTCCTCCGCCACCACCTTATGCGGCAGTCTCAATGTGTCGTATTTCACCTTCCCGAATCTCCTCACAGAGTTGTACATACTCTCCTCCGTCTGGTACTCGGGAATCAAATGATAATACATAATCTGCTCCGGCGCTCCCGGCTCGCTCAGCTGGTCCGTCGTCAGCTTGGCCATGGCCTCATCGTTCGGCGCCAGCACCGTCAGCACGTAGCCCTCGGAGACCAGCCGCCCCATCTCAGTGGCGAGCGACGTCAGATTGACCAAGATATCCGCCATCTCGTTGTAGCCGCCGTAATGCAGGAGGGTTTGGATAAAGTCCTTCACCTGGCTCTCGCCGTCGAAGTGGTGGTGCGGGCCTCCGGGTCCGGGGGCGGGGGCGGGAGCGAGGGAGGGGCCGGGGGCCAGGGCGTCGTAGACGGGGAGGGCTGGGGGGGCGCCGGCAGGGACGGCTGGCGCGGATTTCTTCAGGCGGTGCGTTCGCGGATCGACCTCGGGTGCGCCCTCCGGAATCACGGCGGAGGTGGCCCGCAGGCTCCGGCGCGCGTTGAACTCCTGCTGCACGGATTTGGGGACCAGCAGCCTCTCAATGCCGTGGATGATTCCGTCGGGTCGGACGATGTCATCGGATTTTATAACCCTAGCCGTGCCGACGATCTTCTGGCCGTTTTTCTCGTGGAGCGGAATCATCTCGCCACCGGCGTCGCGGCAGAGGCTGGTGTGGAGAACGGGCTTCTTCCTGGGGCCTACGGGCCAGTGATTGGACTGAATGCGCGTGGGAATCATGTGGAAGAGCAGGAGATTTTGGAGGGATTTCAGATTCCGGGGCTCCAGCAGAAACCGCTTGAACTCGGGGTCCAAATCCCTCTCCAAGGCCTCATTCCTGGGGGCGAATATGGAAATGTTGTGGTTGGTGACGGCGTCTTCGAGCGTTTGCAGCAGCAGCGCCTTCTCCACCAGCTCCGACAGCTCGGTGTAATGGGAATCGAGGAGAGCAACGAGGACTGAATTAGAATTGATCTGGCCGGCGGAATTCGCTGGTTTCGCCGGCAATGCGGAGGCGGTGATGGCGAGGAGAGCGAGGAATGCGAGAGAGAGGAGATTGGGGGCGCCATAGATCTGAGAATCCATGACGATTGATGAATTTGGGGATTTCTCGCTCCAAAGAAATAATACTACTATAAGTTAATTGGGGTGTGTGTTTATGTTGCTTTCTCTCTCTTCTTTGGGAGAATAGAGTGAGAGAAAATATGTGGAGTTGGTTTGGAGGGAGGGAGGGAGGTTTGGCTAATAAGGGCTATGTGGTTTGGTGGAATATTGAATTGAAGTATGGAGAGGAAAGAAGGAGCTGGGAAATAGTACAAGGGGGCGATGTCGTCTTATATCATATGCTTTTTTTTTCTTTTTTCTTTTTTCTTTTTTCTTTCTCCTGCAAAATATCAACTTGGATTCTCTAAATTTTTTGCATGGAACTAAAAATTATTTAATATATGTAACATTTATTGACGCCAGCGAACATGGATGTAATAGTAAAGTGTAATATAAGACCTAATAACTTACTTTTATGGTTAATGGTTGAAAAGGTTTGGTAGAAAATATTTGGTAATACACCTTAAGCATCTCTTAAGTTGGTATTTTGTATCATTTATATAAAATTAATTAATAAAAAAAGATGTATAGTATAAAGTAAAGGGAAGTAGGTGTGAGAAGGAATAGGGTAGTTTACTTGAGAGAGAGGATGGATGATGAAAGTGAAATCAAGCTGAAGCAGCTGATGCTGGGTTTACTTTATTTCATTTTTTTAACAAACATTGGTAAGTTTTTATTGGGTGTAAAGTGGAGGAGGGTCCATACTTATTCTCCTTTGTAAGTAATTATCTTTTACATATTACATTATGTTGTCATTTCAACCGAGTCATGTCAACTCTTTTTTCAATTTATTTATTTAAAAAAGAATTTACATTTTGAGGATGAGGGCACAACAAAGAAATACTTCTAGTCTTGGTTTTGGGTGCAGATTTATACTCTTGTTGTCTAGTCGTAAACAGCAGCGGATACAAGGGGGCGGGAGGGGCGGCCGATCCCCCGACGGACAATTTCCCAATACCCCGGCCGAAAAACCACCATGGTCACCTCTTCTCTTAGCTATCGGCCCGCCCCGAAAAAGAAGATAACTTAAAATTTTAGTTTACCGCAATTAACACCGCCCCCTCCATTTTTTAGCTCTAGATCCGCCGCTGATCGTAAACCACTTTAGTGTTTCACTAGTGCAAAAATGGCTTATTATTCACTCATGTAGTAAATCAAAAATAAAATATTGGACGACTACGGTCAATAATGTAACTGTCCAATAGCTTAAATTAAATTGTAGTATTGTGCAACATGCATGTATCAATCG
>JAYDZE010491444.1:0-15762 GCA_034509125.1 Monilaria moniliformis
ATCTCCGGCAGAGACATGAGCATCCAGCGGCGGCCGTACCATAAGAATTGCAAGTGCGCCCTGCACAAGGAGCGCGGTCACTGCAACCACGCCTCTCGATACAACAACGTTTCTTATCCGATTCGAAGGACGTGGAGCGAGGGCTGTTTGGCGTTGATGAATGTCTCCTCTCCGACCACCGGCGCCACCTCGCCGTGCCAGTCCTCGCCCACCTTCGCACCCGCCGCGGCGCAGGGAGATATGACGAGGACGCATACGCATTTGGTCCTGTACAAGGAGGAGGACGAAGAGGTCGATTAGGGTTTTTTTTTCTTATCTTTTTTTATTTTTATTTCATTTTAACATTGATTCGGGGCATATTTTAGGGAAATTGGTTCAACTGTCAGAAAAAGAAATATATATTACAAAAAATATAGGAGAGAGTATTCTTTGATTTTTGGTGTAAGAAATTGTTTGATTCAGGGTTTGGGTTTTTCTTGGCCAAGTAGTGATTTAATTCAGATTTCAGAATATATTCATGTAGTGATTTAATTCAAATTTCGGTTACTAATGTTTCGTCTGCTTCTTCTTACATTAGATGTATTATTATTATTCTTCTTCTTATAAATGTTAATTCATCTCAGAAATATATTAATTTTCACTAATTAAGTTGCTATAATTCTAAGCTTAATTGATAGACTTTATATACTTGTTTACGAAATCTTCTCAAAAAGATTTAAGGTAAAAAATGATTAAATTGAGTTTAGCCAAATATACTCTTAATGAAGATGAAAAATAATGACTAAATTGTTTTCTGTCAATTAAAAGTCGTTTATTCCCATAACATTGGGATTCTGCCTTCCACAGCGATCTGACAGTGTAGTTTGTTTGTATTATAAATTCATTTGAAGTAATTAATGATAACAAAGTATTTGTCTAAATTCAAAATTTTCCAGCTAACTAATACATTTTGATCTGTAAAGGAGTGTGATAGAAGTGGCGATCACGAAATTAATCGCTATGGCCCACATCGTTGTCGAGCCGAATAAATCCAACAAAATATCTCTTACCCAAAAGTGTTCACATTAACACATCATGAATTTATATTTTTCCTTTTCAAGATAATAAATTATCATGAATTTATTCTTCAAAATTTCACCTTTTAAATATATTCTAAGCGGTTACATTATAGTCATCCACACAAGAATATAATAGTTAATGTATTCGAAAAAACAATAATACATTAATATTCATTTATATAATAGTAATTTCTTTTACCAATTTTAGAGAAATATTATAAATTTAATTTGATTAAGTGAACCAATTTTAACTGGATCAATCTAATTTTTTTTTTTAAATTGTATGAATATCTATAATGTGACTGTTTACCACCACTCTTAAATATATTAACACTAGGCCTTGAACTAAAATGCATGAGTCGTTGACTTAAACTAGCGCAATCAAGGGAGAATGATCCCTAAAATGAGGATCTACATGCATTCTTATTACATTCATGAAGCTTATTTATTTTGTGAGCACTTTACAAGCAGTATGTTTTACCAATCAACATTTATAAAGAATAATTTTGAAGGACTACAGATAGCCTCTTAATTTTATAATTTTACTAGAAGGCATGAATTATTTTATTAATTATAGAATTGTTTTCAGTTAAACGCATCGTGCTTCATATGCGTTTTTGAAATTAATAATTAATTTTTGCATATAATTTTAATATATACCATCATTTCTTAAGAGTTAAAAATATTAACAAATGAAGTTGACAAAGAAAATGGATAAAAATAATTATGTGTTTAGTAAAAATTATGAGATATTGTAGATAAAAAAAAATCAATGTTTTATATATAAGAATATTTAAATTTCATAAAATATCAAAAAAGTTCTTGTAGCTTAATGGATAAGATACATCATATCTTAACATTGATTAAGGGATCAATTCCCATCAAGCACAAATTAATATCATTTTTGAAAAAATATTGGTTTTTATAACCGAACCGGACCGGACAACACACCGGTTCGCGGTCGAAACGGTCCAACCGGCCGGTCCGATCTGATTTTTAAAACTTAATTACGGTATGATAATTGCAATCTCATTCATTATAGAATCAATCAAGAAAATTATTACGTATATACATAAATCCTCCGATCGATTCATAGACCGTAATTGAAGATGTGTAATTTCCTATTACTAATTAGTAATTAGTTACCATTAAATTGGTGTGAGCAAATAAGAGATATGACACCATTCACTAATTCCATAATTAACAATGCTATCAAAAAATTTTTTGTATCGTGTTTAGATGGTAGATAAAACTCCAATAATTGCAATTATATAATAAGAATTTATTTATCCTTTTCAAACCTAACTGATATTTTGTTTGTGATAAATTTGTTGTCTATTAAAATCTTCCATCACTTTCCAGAGGGCTGTAAACTTATTAAATGGGCTTTATCAACGTGATTGTAGATTGGGCCCAACCCATATTGTCTAGTGAGATTTGGGCCTTAAACTAATGTATACGCAAATATTGATCATGCGCATAATGTAATTTACACTAGCATTAATGACCTTATTTATTTACTCAAGAGTATTAGCAATGTCATGATAAACAGAGGCAAGTTGAGAAATCTATTTTCCCGATAACTTGTGCTTCTTAAAATGTTAATATCACATATAAAAACTTTTGATTCAGAATTCAACATACCTAAATTATAACTAATAAAAACTCATTTATATTATTAGGGAGCTGAATGGCGGCGCCGGACGGGACGGGACACGACCATTGCAGCGCCGAAGGGCGCTCACGTCTGCCAAGCACTGGAGGTCGTTACTGTTAGAAATTCTTGTTGATACGTAATGGAAATTACAGATAAGAATATGATCTAAATTTATAATTGAATTGTACGTTGAACAAATAATTACACAACCGAAGAAACACTTATTTGTTGCGTAATTCATTTTCACGATTTGGTCGAACCCTATAGATAAATCCACCAATATTGGTATCCACGTGTATACCAATACGATGCATGAACAATTCCAAATACATAGTTCAATCAAAGAAACTAGGAAATCTCTTATTGAATTTACGTATTATTTTGTCTAACAAAAAAATAGTTCTGAAAAGCCACATTGTCAAAATTCAATACTTTTTCAATATTTTTCTATTATATTGAAATATATATTAATTGCTCCACTAGGCCCTAGGCCTATGACTTATATTTTTTGTCTGCATTAATTAATTAACAGTTCAATCCTAATTAATTAAAGCCTAATATTCTATTCTACTTCATATACCTTTCAATCTCCTACTTGTATTAGTATTAGATATAATACAAAGCTCCAACTTATTAGGCTAGTAGTGAAAAATACGCTTCAAGCTGCTTGTGTGTAATCTTAGGGGGCGTTTGGTAGTCATGTTAGTATTAGGTAGGATAGTCAAACCGTGTTAATATTTAGGATAAAATTTATGATAAAGATAAGAGATTTTATTATGTTGTTTGGTAAGTAAGATAGAGAGTAGGATAAAAATAAATAAAGTATTTGGTTGTTTAGATTATATTGTAGATAAGGTATAAAATAACATTTTTACCCTTTTCAAAATATAAATGCTATTTATAATTTGAATAATGAATAATTAGTTAATTATGAATTAATCAAGTAAAATGTCTAATGAATTATTTAATTACAGTTGTTATTAATTTAAGCTAAAACAAAATGAGGATTAGTAAATATTGGATTAATAATTAAGCTCAATTGAGGATAAATGATGATTAGTAATTGTTTAATTAAACCTGAACTTACCAATTAATTATTAATTAGAAAGTTTGTATTTAAATACAAAAATCTTTAAACCGAGCAAATTAGTGATTGATTGTTAGGCAATTTATTGTGTTGATTAACAAGAATATTAATTATTCTGTTAATTACTTGGGCTGATTAATCGAAACTCACTCAACAGTCATTATAATTACTCCATTTCCGGCGAGAAAGAGAGTGCGGCACCGATGTAAAACAAAACGAAGATTGTGCAAGAAGGTCCTGATCTGGCGACGCCATTCGAACAATCGAAAACATAAATTCAGAAACAGAAACTCAAACCACCCAGTCGAAATTCGGAAATAGAAGCTCAAATCAAAACAGTAGAAGCCGTTCAATAGGCCAACAGGCCGCCAAGCGCAAGGGGAATGGGAAGGAGGCGACCACACCTTTTGTTCCGGATTCGAAGGAGATTAGGGAAATAACGGAGGAAATGCGAAAAACTAACGAGCAAGGGCTAATATCAATGTATTAGGACGCCCTCTACAAAGACATGACCAGATTGGATGATGAAGCAAAGGAGAAGCACCACCGATTTTTGGATATGTTGGAAGCAAAATTAAGCCTATCTTAGTTTTTTTTTTCTTTCTATTATGTAATTTTTTGTACTTTAAATTATGCATTTTTTATTTAATTTATTTAATTTTATGTTTTTAATGAAATTAGTAATTTTCGTTTATTCTTAAATAATTTTAATTGAATACATAATTTACAAAATACAATAATAAGAAAAAATAATAAGTGTAAGTGGATTCTGTGAATAGTGAATGCTCAAGCAGATAGTGCTTAGTGGGATGAAGAGGAAAAAAATTAAATTATGAATAATGAGTGATTAAAGATATAATACTTATGGTAGACACTGAGACGCTGATGCCCTTCGTATTTCTTTTTGAGTATTTTAATGTTTTGTTATTTTCATTTCTATCCAAGTGAGGTGTTATTAGGGTTTGCTTATTTGTAATCAGATATGATAATATTCAATCAACTCCCTACGGGCCTTCCTCTTACTTTCTCTCTCTTCCTTCTCGATTCCTTCCCAAATTCTCTTCTACTACGGTTACAAGCTTTCAAATATCCACTATTTTCAATATTCAGTACTAGTTCGGTTTATTCTACACATATATAAATATTAATCATGCGCATAACGTAATTTACACTAGTATTTACGATATCAATATATTACCTCGATTTATTTTTTATAATGCCCTCCAATCATTTGATTATTTCATTTTGTATAATTTGATCGGAATTCAATCATAATCATTACGCGCGTAGTTCGAAAATCATAAGTAATTCATTGTTGCTGGACTCTCCTTTCCCCAAATTCGCATGTTATTCTGCAAATTATCATGATCGTTACGAGATTGTGTGTATGTGTTTAATGTGCATTAGCAAATCGATTTTATTTATTAGTTCTTCATCTTTTTTATAATCGATTCGATTCATTGGAGTTCGCTGCTTAAATCGATCGGCCTGTTCTCGGCACAAGTTTCATGAATTTTGAATGAGATTTGTAGCTCAATGCAAATTGGGTTTTGGCGAGGAGATCTGTGAGGTTCCATGATAATTGCGCGGAATGATGGACGATCGGCGGCGAATTTGAGGTGCTCATCCACAAATTCATATTCTACTGTTTATATGATGTGGAATTGATTTGTGAAATGATTAACTGCATTGAATTGATTCATAGTTTGAGAGTCAATTTGACATTTGTTCTCTGAGTTGCAGGCGCAGTATGCCGCTCGTATGTCGATGAGCTCTCGATTGCTTTATGAGCTAGTTAATGAATTTTAATTAGTCTTACTGAAGGTAGAATTTGATATGTCGAAATATGAATCAAAAGTTTAATATTTTTGTAATATGTGATATCAATATCTTAAGAAACACAAGGCAGCAGGAAATATATTTCACAAATCCGAATCTGCATAATAAACTGCAGAAATAATGATGTTTGAGAACTGAGAGTTCTAATTATTTTCTAGGAAGTTGAATGAATAATACTAGTACCATTCAAGGGAGTTGCTTATTCAAATTCCATCCAATCACATCAAAATGCATGTACTTGTGGAGCTTCAAGAATTCAGAGTGCACTAATAATGAACTCAATGTTGGATATAGTTTTTCGAAATGCCTATTTTAAGTTATGTTATATGAACAGTCTAAAGAGGTGTAATCTGCTTGAATAGAGAGCTCAAGATGTTTTCCTCTCTGCAGCTGACAACATGGAACTGAAAAGTTTGCTGCAAACACACTCTTTCCTTACACTAGTAGATATGAAATCTCCTACCAAGTTTTCATAGGGAATCTGGGGAGATCTCTGTTAGCTTTCAGGCTATGTTGGCTTTAGAAATAAGTTTAGTACTCATTTCGTTACAGTAGATTGCTAATCCTTTCAGAGTCGCAATCATTCATATTGGAGATTGATCATCTCAGTAGGTGCTTTCGATTTGGATTCTCATTTTTTGATCTCATCATCTGTGGTGTACTAGAACAGGTAGACCAGCAGCTAAACCAGCTAGATAGTATTCTATCTTCCTTTACTAGAACAAGATTGGTTGCTGTTAGAATTTCTAATCTCTAAGACGATAATTCGATATAAGAATTACGAAGAACTTGAATGCGGAAGCGTAGCTCGATTCCTGAACAACATTACGTGAAATCGTTATGATTTTCTAAATGATCAGTTACGCTCATAGAATCGTTCTGTTTGAGAGAATACAGAATGTAGAGATGGTTTCTAAAATCTACGATGATAATCCGAAATAAGAATTACGAAGAATTGTAGAATCGTTCTATTTGAGAAAATACATAATGTAGAGGCGACAACCTCGTTTGTGGACCATAATAGTACTTATATAATAATAAGTTTCATTTATTTTCAATTTGATCTCTCAACAAATTGAAAATTACCACATGATATCTACATTTTATATCCATGATTTATTTAATTCTCTTTAGGCCCTATAACTTTAATCTTTAGTTGATCACCTTAATCAGGCACCTCTTTAATGATAGTCATACACATTTAATTTGACATGTGTTATCCCAATATTAAATTTCCAACAATCTCCCACTTGGGCAACACATGACACCAGACAAATGTGTATTATCTGATTGCGCATAAACTTTGCTATCAGATATAGGAGTATTCTTTAGACAATCTAGTCATTGACTGCACTGATATAGGACTAAAGACGCTTTCGTCACATTGCGCGTGACTAAACCCATCAGTAATCATATATACCAATACAGCCAATAACAGATCAATCATGGAGCGTAGCATGGAAATTTCATGCAGTATGATCATATCATGCTTATTTCCAACTGTTCCAACGTTATTCCGTGGTGAGATCAAACCATATCCCAAACAACAGATTGTGGACAAACCAAATACATCATTTCTGTACAGAATTAACCAAAACATATAACAATAATGTCCAAAATCAAATATAGAGTAATAAAATAAACACAAACTCCCAATAAACAGAAGTATTCTCAATTAACATGACACCCATATGAGTTGTTTGCTTATGAAAGACCTTGGGTGGTAATCCCTTAATAAGTGGATCCACAAATATTGAGTCTGTTTTTATATGCTCTATAGCAATCTGTTCACTCTGAACTCTTTATTTTACGACTAGGAACTTTATGTGAATATATTTTTTACTTAGTTGAGCTCCTGTTGTATTGGAATATAACACTGCAGATTCCACTTAAATGGTCTTTTTTATATTTTCAACAATATGCAGCTCAGTGGCAGAAATAATTGGATGTCTCATGACAAGACACAAGTACGAAGCTAAAGTAGAAAATTTTCAGCTACAAAGAGTTCTAAATCGAAAAGTTCAAAAAATAATCAAAACTATTAGGTTTCTAAATAGAATATCAGATGGGGGTTCCTAAGCTTTGTTTAGCTCTGCCCCTGATGTATATAATTTGGATCCATCAATAATGTGAATACATATCCAGAGGCAAAGCAGAAAATTAGCTTTTGGGTTGGGGGTGTTTCTGTTGACCCCAGCACTTCCTCTAAATCTGCCACAATGACACTATACACGTCAATGTCTATCTAACCAATGCCGATGCATTTATGGTTTGAATATATTGTGGGACGGCCCAACAAAAATATATATTCATAATGTATCCTAAATTTTTGAAACGTCCTGACTCTGATACTGTAAAACTATAGGTTCTATATGAAATGTTTATATCGAGTAAACATTTAATATTTAGCGTCATTAATATTTTAGAACACCCAAAAGTAGTGGCGTGTGTAGGGGAGACCTGCTTACATTAAACTAATAATAGATTAGTGACTAATCTCAACTTGAAATGAAATGCAACTATTGATGATTCTGATAGATCAGAAGATGGCATTTTAGGTTATGTAATAGACAACTCAACACACGAAAGTACACTAAAATATATGTACTAAATATAAATGTATGGTTTGGAACAAGAATATTTACATTTAAGGGATGACCTAATGCACAAATAAAAACTACAGGTTGGGAATTTTTTCATATAATCTACTCCCTCCGTCCCAATTCAGATGACCTATTTGGATTTCGGCACGGTATTTTAGAAGCTTTTAATTAGGAAGTTTAAGTGAAGAGAAAATGAGTTGGTAGATGAATTAATAAGGAGAGAGAAATGAGAAGGACAGATAATAAGATGTTAGATAAATTAATGAAGAGAGATAAAAAATTATTAATTAATGCAATAAAGTACTTAATATAATTTTGTTGTTTATCTCGAGACACTTGCACGCCACTTGTATTTTCTGTATTTGCCAAACCATAAATACCTCCAAAACATGGTAGAATTTGTTCATCCAAGGTTCTTTTCTTGAAGAAAGGTCACCATGTTTTCAGGTGTAGAATATAATATAATTCTTATCTCTAGGTACGACCTAATCGTTCACATGCCTATGCATAATTATTTAATTTATGCATAGTTTAGTATATAGTTAGATTGTTTTGTTTGGCAAAAATTGGGTCTTATAATTCGTTGATTTGTCCATAGATATATGCCTTTACTGTACATTTATAATTTAATATCTCATCAATAATATTCCAGAAAAACTTGACCACAGAAACAGGTAATAATAATACCCCGTTTGTGAATATAATTTTAACTGATAATTTGATAATTAATTATGTTGATTTCAAAGCAAACTACTCATGCTAAATTGAAAGAATCCTAATTTAAAAACAAAATTACTATATCATTCTGATGTGTATAGCCTATATTCGACGTGGCATTTGTGAGTTGTGTTAATATAACTGCTGACAAATTACCAGAACCAGTTGTACACGTGGCAAGAGATGTTTCTTGAAAAATATATGCTATCATAATATTAATTACAAAAGTCCTATCGCTCTAATTAAGGCAAGATTATTATCTTGATTTCTTTTTTTATTAGAGTTCAATTGCCAAGACGCCACTTAACTGATTTTGAGAATGGATAACCTTAGCTTTCTACTATGGCTCATCGTTTAGAATAAGTATTTTTACTTGCGTAAAACTAAAATTTCACAAATTTACATGCATATATTATAGTATAATCTTTAATTGTATTTTATCTCGTATCATATCATATCATATGCCCATCTACTAGTACTTACTATATTTAATCCCATGGCATGTGCTTGCGTCTCTTAATTAATATTTCAAATCAACGTGTAATGAGGTTTTTATGTTGCCGTCTCATTAAGTGTGTCCACTCTATTAACAAAACCAAAGCACATTTGATTTGTCTCATTTATTGACCAACCCACCATCATATTTTTTAAACTATATTAGACATCCTAGCTATAGGGGTAACACAGGCCTAAGGTACAAAGTTAATTAGTGTAGTACTAATATTATTAGTATACACATTAAAATATATATAAGTGTGTGTATTCATGACTTAAAGTAACTCCACCCAACCCAACTACTTGTTTATGTATCTTGATTAAACAATCAATGAATTAATTAGGTTGGTAGTTTCACTTGGAATACATGGAGAGACTTGTATTAATTATTGAAACCCACATTGTTTGGCCAATTAAAAAATATACTTTGAACATATCTATAAAAGGGGGTTTGCAACTTGAGAAATAAGTCACATAAGTTATCCTTTTTGGATGCTTCCAACGTATTGGCTGAGAAAAAAGAGAAGAAAAGATGATGAGAAAAAGGTTAGTTAATGGGGTGGATGTTATGTTGTGATAGGACTATGTCTGAAATAATCTTGTGTTAAAACCCATGTAAGGATCTCCCATTGGCTCAATTGTCTTGATTAACACGAATTAGTGGGCCATAATCGAGATTTAGGCAATCTCAAGGACATGATAGTATTGGCATCACTCTATCAACAAGAAAGACTAAAAGACATGATTAAAGTCACTTGAAATTAAAGTGTTTCGTATTAGGTGGTGGAAACCATTAACAACAAAGAGAGCCCATCAATTGGAAATCGATGACGACATTTGTGGATTAATCAACGAGCTTCAACGAGCTTGGAAAAAGTTGATTAGACATGGTAATTAAATCACTCCATAAACATTATGGTAGTTGTGAACATACACCTACAAAAATATATGTAGGTAGGGGTGCATGTAGAAAAAAATAGTGGTAGATGTTGGATTTTTAAATTTTGAGTTCATGAATTATATAAGCAAGTTTTCCTATAATTAAATTTGCGGGCTTTTCCACAACAATTAGCATAAATTAAATGCCGACCATTTCGTGATGCTATATAATTAAAAAAAAAATGATTTGTGGGAGAATGTTCCACTATGGAAGAATGTTCAAATCGTCGTATAAAAAAACCCTAATCTAAATTTGGAATATCAAAATATATAGATATTGGCGATCAAGATTGGAATTACGTCGAGACCGACCTCGATGCCTGCACCGGGCCGACGTTCGCAATCCTTAATTAGTGATAATTATGAGATTAAGGAATTAGTAATACGATAATGAAAGTTTATTAATTAACAAACTTAAGACTTAATTAAATTGTAATTATCAAAGGAATGCTGGAAATAGACTGATTTTACATCAACATTAGGGGGCCCCTGTACTGTGCGGCTCCATATATATATCGTCCCAAGTAGAAAGGGTTCCTTAGTTTGTGTAAGGAGTAAGAGACCAATTGTATGGAAAAGCACATGTAGTTTCCCAGCAAGAATGGGGTAAGCATGTGCTTAACTATGTTATATATGTAGGTCTTCTGACATTGTGTTCACCGCAGCATGCGTCATTTAAATATGTCAGGGAATTTTGGTTGCCCTTCATTCCTTTGTTTCCCGTCAGGAGTTTTTCGCTTTCCAATATATTAATTTGTCGTTACCTATATTCGAATGATATTGGAAAAATAGACATAAAACTTACTCTTGGGCTGTTCCTCCTTTCAGTTTATATATGCATATACACTTTTTCGACTGTGACACTTATTAAAAAAATGGAGGAAGGTGTGTTAAAGATACACACATTAATTAGAAGTTCTTTTAAAACAAAAATCACAGTTAATTGTTCCATAATTATCTATTTAAACAACCTATTGCCAGTTCCGTTAGGGGCTCAATGTTCAAAAATAGCTTGCTCCCACGAATACAGATGCATGCATGAATATCTGAGAAATAGGTTTCTCTTAAGCATTTTTTTTTATATTAAACTAATTTTAAGGGAAAAAAGAGAAACAAATTTTTGTCAGTAACTAAGTAGATAGTGGGCAAGTGTTAGAATCTAGTGATATAATAGAAACTCTTCGTTCCATATATAGAAATTATGAATTGTACTTTCTTATATACATTTACAATATTTATATATATACATAAATAATTAAATTTCCTAATACAATTGGTTTTACTTATTAAATACACATACAATCGATATACTAAATAAGTACACATGATAAAACAACACGACCTAAATATTCTAGTCCAAGACAATCACATGATGCATGAGAATAAAATTAAGTTTTATTGGTGAGTAAAGTCTTGGAATTTGACCTATGTTAGGGAATTAGAATTAAATAATTACATGTGATTTACATAGACGTAAAAGGAGAGAGAAGGTAGGGCATGGTTGGAGTTGTGGTGAAGACTTTAGACCATCACCAATCGTGCTGAAAAATGTATTTTGTAGTGAAAAATTTCCTCCTATCGTGCGTCAAAACGAAATGCAAATCGCAAAATATTGCGTTTTTGAATAGTTCAAACTCATATTTGTGTTTCCATCGTTCACAAACACAAAATGTTTCGAAAATTGCATTGAAGGCCTAGTTTTTGATGTATTTTGAAAATGTGAAAGAGAAAAGAAGAAGAAGTGCAGAAACTTACCTGCTGCAAAGAAAATGGCGTGAGCCGTGTGAGGAAGAAGAAGCAGAGTTAGGAAAAAGAAGGCGGCGCAGTGTGTAATTAATTAGAGTTGAATTCTTTATTTACTTATTTAAATCTAATGGAGTGGGCTTGATTTTAATGGCCAATGGTTTGTTTAATCAATTGGGTTTAATTAATCCAAAAGTCATTCAGCCCATTCACGCCCCTTTACCACAATGTAGTTAATTGGATTATACTAGTAATTTTTTTATATTAGTTTTGTTTGTAGTTTAAGCGTTGTATTTTTTTTTTATTAAATTGGTCCGGCTAATGAATTTAATTAATTAGCCTCACTCAAATAAGATTTACATCATATTTACTATGAAAATTAAAAAAGTACCTAATACTCCATCCGTCCACGAAAAATAGTCTTGTTTTTCCATTTTGATCGGTCCACCAAAAATAGTCTCATTCTATTTATGAAAAATTCCCCACAATACAAAACCACTAAACATCAATATATTTACAATTTATATCACAAGGATCCACCACTTTTTATTTCTTCAACTATTTTTTTTTCATATCTCCTACTTTATTAACCACTTTTTCTCTCTCCAATCACTTTTTTCTCTATCTCTCTTACTTTACCAATTGTACATTAAAACTCGTGCCGTCCACCAATAAGACTATTTTTGGTGGACGGAGGGAGTATATCATAAAGTCCTAAGATTAATAGATAAAGATGTTCATCTGGAACTTCGAAATACACTAGTCGGTTATTTGTGGGAACAATATGCAAATTTCGAGTCTTGAATTTTAGATATTTTATGTGTACGTTGTGGCATATTTATGTAGTTGTGGTATGCTTTAATGTATTTCAATTTATGTTTGTATTATCGTGATATATTTAATATATTCTAATTTTTCAAGTTGTGTAATTTTTTATACAATAAATAATATATTTATTGATTAAATATTTAATTTTATACGAAATTATTGATCGTAAAGTGTTGTCAGGTTAATGTGTAATTTAGATAACATATGTAGGTATAATTGAAAATGTATATAAGTAAGTGAAAAGGGGATATTGTTTTAATGTGAATGATTGAAGTAAAATTATTATTTGATGTGACATTTTCTGAAAAATGTTTGGAATTGATGTAAATTGTTTGAGATTTACTTATACAGCACTCTGAATAAATTTACTAAGAAGAGATTAACTAATTTCACTCAACTCTAATAAAATATCTCTCTCCTAATTTCCCTCACTATCATATGATGTAGTTAGTAAGATTCGGAAGATCTTTCCCATGTAAAGCAAAACTTAAGCACTTAAACCATTATAGACTTCAACGTCAATCACGCCGACATCCTAAACAATAATTCATCATCAACAACAAGCAAATGGTGGCCACCCCACACCGGGCCCCACCTCTATTTGCTTAACACCTCGTAATCATTCACACGATTTTATTTTAGTAGTGTATCTTTTTCATACTTCAAAGTTCAATTCACACTACTTTGTGTATACTATTAAATTATATGTATATATATACATATATTATGAAGAGTTCGACCTATCATTTTGGTTTGATCCACATGTGGAATTTGCCATACAAGTCCACATTTAGATTATATCTAAACCCGTTTTACCGTTTATGCTTGAACTAATTTAAGCTTCCAAATTTAGAATATGGAAAGATACTTATTATGGAAATATACTTGTAAACAATATAGTTATACACGAGTGTATGTACATAATTCTAGATGTATATATATCTAACGAGGTATATATATTTGTTTGAATTTTTAAATATATTTAAAGATGAATATGTAAGTAATATTGGTGTATATAGAGCTGTCAAATCGTGTGGGTTGGGTTGTTATTGGATCAATCTGATAACGATCCAACTCAATAAGGTTAAATCCGAAACCGACCTGTTAAGAAAATCCTCAACATGAACACGAACCCGACCTGCTACATTCAAACACAAACATGACCCGCACACGTCACGAGCCTGTTAGCGACACGATAATAATACGATAGCAATATGATAACAACACGAACCCGACACGACAATATAATCACACGATAACGACACGATCTAACCCTAATTAAAGTAATAAAAAATAAAAATTAATCCTAAAAAAAATAATAAAAAAAGAAATAAAAATAATTAAAATACTAATATTAATTATTTACGGGTTATCCGAATTCGACACGAATCCATACCCGATCCGAAATTATTGTGTCCTTATCGGGTTGATTGAATAAAAACACGAATTCGAAAGACTTCGTACTAACTCATTAATTTCGTGCGAATTTGTATCGTGTCAATGTATAATTGATTATGACCGTTAATTGCAAGAAATTAATCATATAAATAGTCAAATAGGGACATGATGTCAGCACGTGGGCCGGGGAGACAGAGTTGATTAATTGGGCAGCTTAGATCTTAAACGCATCTATTCCGTTGATTAATTGGGCAGCTTAGATCTTAAACGCATCTATGGATAATATACAATGGAAAATGATTTTTTGATATAATATTTCTATGTTATAATGGCTTTATTTTTTATTTTTATAATTATATTTTAATTAATACATTTTTATATTATTTTGGATAAAGATAAATTAATTAATAATTATAATTAATTTCTAAAAGTATGAAAATCAAATTTAACGATCAATCTCTAAACAAAAGTTTGTTTTTAAGCAAATTAATTAAACTATCATGAAATGAGCTAACCCTTATTATTTTTTAATCTTCATGAAATTTGAATTCAAATTCAAAAATTATGCACAAACTTAAAATTTCAATTAACCTTAAAAAAATTAGAATTGATTTGTGTCATACTATTAAATTAAATATTCAATTTCATTTGAACTTTGGAAACTTACCAATGCTAATAGATGATTCACCATAATCTGTGTTTTTTTTAAGAAAAAGTCACCACAAATTATATATGATTCATGGACTAATCAATATACGTACGTATATATAGTATGATCAAATAAAAAATATTTTTGTAAATTTTTTTAGTTTTTTAAATATTGAAAATTTATTATTGTTAAAAAAATCATCATTTGTATATAAATAAGTAGTATAATAAGCAGCAATATCAAAATAAGCATGATTCTAAATTAACTCATGGGAAGTAAGCGTGATTCTAAGTTAATTTATATGCTTTCATCTCTATATATATATCATAAAAATTACTATTTTTTTACTTTGTTTTTGACAAAAAAAATTGTTCATGCGTTATTGCAAAAAAAAAAAAATTGTTTTTTTTTTGAAGAGTAAAAAAGTCAATTCAATATCTTCATAATTTCCAAATACTAATGATTTAATTATATGACTAATGAAATATCTATATATATATATATCATAAAAAATTTATTATTTTATTACTTTGTTTTTGATAAAAAAAATTTGTTCATGTGTTATTGCAAAAAAAATATTTTTTTTGAAGAGTTAAAAAGTCACCTCAATATCTTCATAATTTGCAAATACTAATGATTTAATCATATGACCAATGAAATATTTAGCTGTTGGTTAACTGAACGAAAATAATTATGATTATAGAAGATTTGATTTTGGATTAGTGGTATCCCTATTTTGTTATATATAT
>JAYDZE010491555.1:0-15761 GCA_034509125.1 Monilaria moniliformis
ATTATTATTATTATTATTATTATTATTATTATTATTATTATTATTATTATTATTATTATTGTTATTATTATTATTTGTTTTTACAAACTATTAACAAAGAGTTTTAAATTTACAAATTTGCATAGAGGCCATTTTATCTAGGGTTATTGGGATGTAGGTTACTGAATTTTCATCAATTTATAATTTTACATATCAATTTTAAAATCTATCTTTAAACTACTAAATTATTAATTTCATATAATTTTGTAATTATAAATAGGTAGAAAATTGACATGACATATATCATCTTACACGACATAATTAACACTTAGCTAGCAAGGGACGACATCATTATATTAAAAATGCTGATCTTTTCCTTCGTTTTGGAAAGGCTGAAATCATTTTCTATTATTAACAATTGAATATAAATAAATATTCATTGCAATCATATATATATATATATACAAAGTCGACATCGTCCCTTGCTAACCAAGTTTTAATTATTATACCATGTTAATTGATATATATCGTCAAATTTTTAGTTATTTATGTCACAATAACATTCACCGAAATCTTCTATAATTGCAAAATCAATAATTCAATAATTTACAGACACAGTGTAAAATTGATATTTTAAATTAGAAAATGGTGAAAATTTAAGAATTTACATGCAAATAACCCCTATATTTATACCGCGTTATTGGTGAATATTACAAGAATTAATTGACTATAAATGTACGAATTATTGGTAAAATTTGATTTATTTATTTTATAAAATGGTGAATAAATATACAATTTTTTATTAATTTCGTAATTTACCAAAATTAAAATCTCGACCAAATTAAACTAATAATAATTTTTAAATTTATTTTAGATTATTCCAATATCTTTAAAAATAAAGAAAAAAGCTACAAAAATTGGTGAATATTACAAGAATTAATTGACTATAAATGTATGGATTATTGGTAAAATTCAATTTTTTATTTATTTTATAAAATGGTGAATAAATATACAAAATTTTATTAATTTCGTATTTTACCAAAATTAAAATCTCGACCAAATTAAACTAATAATAATTTTTGAATTTATTTTAGATTATTCCAATATATTTAAAAATAAAGAAAAAAAGCTACAAAAACACCCAAATATGTGCCAGTCTCTCAAAACCCTAAATCCACCACCGCAATTCTACTTCAGCCTATTCGAAGGATGAAGAAGAAGAAGCAAAGGCCCGCCGCCGAGCTCGACGGCGATCTCACATCGACTGTTCATTCTCAAAGCGAGTTCTTCGACCATTTAATCGAGCTAATTCCGGCGAGATTCTATGTTTCCGCCGACGACGATTCAAAACCATGGTACCAGGGCCTCTCCAAGGCGGCGAAGGCCTCGTTGAGGCTGAAGACAAAGGAGAACCTCAAGCTCGCGCGGCGCAACCGCTTCGACCCCGACGCGGAGCCCTCATCGACCGCCAAACTCCTCCAGCAGCGGCCGGATGGCGAGGACGGCGAGTCTCCGTCCAAGGAGATTGATGCGGAATATAGCGAGAAGAAATCGGTTACGTACGAAGAGCTGAGAGAAAAGCTGCGGCGGAAAATCGAAGCGCTGAGGGGGAATCGCGGAGAGAAGAGGACTGATGAGAGGAAAGTGAGGAACGAATGGAATAAGAGGAATAGGGACGGGGACGGGGAGAGTGAGGGTAGTGAGAAGAGAGATAATGTTGATGGCGGTGATGATAATGACGATGATGATGATGATGGAGAGGAGATTATTGAGTATGGGAAGGTGAAATTGGGGGACGAAGGCGAGGGAAGGAATTCGATCGGGAAGAATAAGAAGAGGAAGTTATCGAAGGCGCAGGAGCTGGAGAAAGCGAAGAAGAAGAAGGAGGTGATGAAGGAGAATCCGAGCGTTGCGGAGCGGGAGACGTGGAAGGCTGCGGTGAGCAGGGCGATGGGGGTGAAGGTGCACGACGATGCCAAGTTAATCAAGGGGAGCATGAAGAGGGAGCAGAAGAGGAAGGAGAAGAATGCGGAGAAGTGGAAGGAGAGGGTGGGGACTGTGGAGAAGATGAAGGAGGAGAGGCAGAAGAAGAGGAGGGATAATATTGTGGGGAGGATCAATGACAAGAAGGCAAGGAAGATTGCGAAGAGGGAGAAGAAGTTGATGAGGCCAGGGTTTGAGGGCAGGAAGGAGGGCTTCATTACTAAGGAGTGAGGAGTGAAGGTGTAAGATTTACTTACTGTTTTCTCTTTAGAAAGATTTACTTACTGTTTTCTCTTTAGAACTTTGTTGTTTTGATATGAAGTATTCACAGTTTTGATTTTGAGTTCTTGAGATATTCTGCACCCATGGCTATAATGTTTCAAATTTAGTTCTAATGCAGTGATTGGTTGAGTATGGATGGTGTTTGATTATTTTCATTATTTAGATGGAAATGTTTCAATTAAACAGAGCTGCTTCGGCATGCATGAATTTATTGGAGTAGAGTGAGTGAAGCTACATGATTTATATGGAGTTAGACTGTTAGAGTGAGTGTAGTTACATTGCTTTCTGTGATGTTCATTTGCTTCACCCTTCCCCTAGTTAACCACTACTTCTGTATGCTTGCATTTGGTATTGGTGGTGGGCGTTTTTGTGAAAGTGGTGTAGGGTTTTTGTTTCGAGGGCTTCATTACTAAGGATTGTAGGTTTAAGATTTATTGACTGTTTTCTTCAGAATTTGAATTTTTCCGTATGAAGTATTCAACATTTTAACTTTGAGCTTTTAATTTTGAGTTGAGATATTTCTCATTATTCTACGTGCATGGCTTTAATGTTTCAATGTTAATTCTAATTCAGTGATTGGTTGAGTATGGATTGTGTTGGATTATTTTCATTATTTAGTTGGAAAGCTTGTGATTGAAAAGAGCTGCTTCAGCATGCCTGAATATTTATTGGAGTGAGAGTGAGTGAAGTGCCATTGCTTTCTGTGATTGTCATTGCCTTCACCTTTCCCTAGTTAAGCAGTGTGTTTGAAGTGGTGTAGAGTTCTTGTTTTGAGGCCCGGTAAGAGGTCTTCGTTACTAAAAAAGTGAAGCTTTAAAATTGAGTAATGGTTTTATTTTGGAAGTTGTGTCTCTTCATATCAAGAACTCATCATTTTGATTTTGAGTTATTGGGATATTGCTCATTAGTGATAGGTTTACTATGGCTGAAGTGACATTGCTTTGTGTAATGTTCATTTCCTTTCTCCCTTCCCCCCTAGGCCCTTTAAGCAATTCTTGCATATGCTTGCAGTTGATATTGCTGTGTGTGTTCGTGGAAGTCGGGTAGGGTTCTACAACATGGAAGGTAACACGTTTTTCAGTTTTTTAGCTTGTTTTTTTGCATGCATATATAGAAATGCATATTCTACACTTGAATTTTTTGATTCTCACATATTACAGGTAGGGATCTGCAACGACTATCTGGAAATAATTTTTCTAAAGTTGGTTATTTGAGCATGAAAGAGGTGAGCTGCTATCTAGAATGTCAAATACTAGAGAGTTATTGATCAAAATATGGTATATTGATATATTGAATTGTTGTAAAGGAAGTTAGGAACTACTTTATTTTAGCTCTTTTTCCTGCTTGATTAAAAAGTTATCCACACATTGGGTAACTGCCAGCTCAAGATCAATATTAGCTATTTTATTTTAGCTCTTCAGTCTTCATTCTTCTTCTGTGCTATCAAGTTGTGGGTTATCAATCGTTTATTACACATGGTAATATTTTCTTTAACGAACTCATATAAAGAAATTGATATTTTATCAAACAAAGATTCATAAGCTGCTTGAATATACCAGGACAAGATAGAACCCTATAGAAGATTTTTGATGCAAAAATGTATAATGCGTGTGTGTACTAATCAGTGGTTTTGAATGCTACAGATATCATCAATACCATGCATTTGTCCTTCTTAGCAGTTTCATTTTCTCAAGGGCCAGTTTTTACAGCATTTCAGCTGGCATCAGATGAATGTATGCTGGATTTGGATTTCACAAATATAAGTATCTTTTCCTTCTTTGATCTCTGCCTAATTGCTTCTTCTTGCCAATTTCTCTTGCAGCTCCATTAAGGGACTCGCAGCTCAGATTTCTGAAGATTAAAGTTACTATGTGGATATGAGATCTTCAATCTTGGCACAATCTATACCTAACAACAGACGAATCTGCTTTAACCAGTGATAGCATTTCTCCATTTTGATCTTGGTAGATATGAAGTTGAGGCAGATGCTAAGTTGCTAACTAGCTGTAAATTTTGCGTAGGCTTTTACTACAACCTACCAACAAATCAGTCTGTGGAGACAACCAAATTGTAGTAATAAACTTTCAACTGTTTGCAAAGTTGAACTACAACAGGAGAAATCAAGAAAACTGCAGTTTGACAAGCTTATGTTTATATCTCATGAATTCATATATCACAGCCTTGGAAAAATCCAAGCTAAAAAGAAATTCAGAAACAAGCCATTTTTTTTAAAAAAAATATCTTATAATTACCGACGGATTTTTCCGTTGGTAATCTGCGATTACCGACGGATTACCGACGGAAAAATCCCTCGGTAAATTTTAAAAATTCATTTGTTGGTTTTTGGACGACAAAGATTACCGACAGATGTTGTCGTTGGTAATCCGTCGGTAAATATTGATGACGGACAATATCCGTTGGCAATTTTTTTACCGACAACGATTTTAGTAACGCCACGTTTCCGTCAGTAATCCGTCGGTAATCTTGATTACCAACGGATTTTTGAGATTTACCGACAGAAAAATCCGTCGGTAATTCCCGTTTTTTTTGTAGTGCTATATGTAATAAGTGAGATATCTCAAGCACTATACACTTTCAAAAGTTATAAGACTTAAGTTAAAAATCAACTTTGCAAAAGAATTAAGAACGTTAAATTTGACTGTGGTGATAAATATTATGGTCGATATAACGACTCAAGTGGACAACGCCCAGTAGCATGATCAGTGATGTAGATGGTCTGGATGAGTCGTGTTGTCGTCAAGGACACGCCAGTTCCGTCAAAGATATTTGTAGTTCCCCACTCTCCTATAACTAGACTCAGTATGGGTAAGCAGGGGATGTCGATCCCACGAGAATTTGTTGCTTGCTTAGTTCGAAGGTATGTTTCGGTGGGTTGGCGATGCCGCCACGCATATTTTTGAAATGGGAAACTACCTACCTAGAAACAAGGGTTATCTACTTTTCAACCTTAAATTATCTTAACTAATCATGTTCAATAAAACTTAGCTACACTTAGTAATCGAACTAATTTCTAAAAAGTAAAACAGAACCTGGAAAAAAAAAAAAGGCTAACGCTCAAGTGCTCTAAGTGGCACTATACAGGGTAGTACCATGCACTAAAGCTGAAATAAACTCAACAACCATTTTTCGCCTTTACGGATCTGAATGCAAGGCGTGTGGTCCCCTTCTCTACACTTGGCACAATCTGAGTACATAATATTTATGTACGACTCTGGACCACTCCAACTCACCCACTCCATCTCTTCCAAACCCTATAGCTTAGATCAGAAGGTATGGCGTCGCCGGACTTGATTTCCGGTGAGGTTCGTCCTTTAATTAAATCTAAGTGCGCGAAATTAAGACTGCCAAACTGCCTAACGTACGCGTGCTACTCTACCTACCTAAACTATTGAAAGTGCATGGAAGGGAATTAATAAAGCACAAAGCATTGAACTCAAGACTAATCATGCTAGGATAATAGATTCGAACATCTAAACTATTCATAGAACTACCACAATTTGCAACTTCATACTCTACTAGCTGACATTAAACATGGAGACTTACACTACGCATAAACTTAAATAATGAAGTAACGAAAGATTTTTAACACTAGCATTCGAAAAAACAAGGATACGCCATTCAACAACTTAGCAATAAGATTTTAACAAACAGGATTTAACTACTGAAATTCAAATCATATAGATAAATGACAAGTCTTGCTTACAATCCATTTAACTACAAATTGAAAAGATAACTACTAGCATAAAATATTCAAATGTTCAACTTCTTCACAAGTAACGGTAACATGAAGGCTTAAGGATCTGCGGCTAAGGATCGGAGCTAGGTAAAACTGAGGAATGCGGTTGTTCTCTGGGAAACTCAATGGCAGCTCTCTACGTCTTCTCTATCTCTCTCCCCGAAACTCCAACACTTAGGATTATTTTGGTGTATTAAGTTGTGGAACCGAACCCCTTTTCTTTTGTCTCTCCTCTCATTTATATACCCGCTTCGTAGGGCATGTGCGAGACATTTTCCTATGCCCGCGTCTCACAATCCTCATTCTATTCCGAGGCTAGCTTCCTTGGGTATAATCATCTCAAAGCATCTTTGCACATGATCCTGCATTCCTTGACGTGTCACTTGGCCAGCTCACTGGTCTTTCATGCTTGTGACTTCAATCCTCAACTTTCCACCACTTGCCCTTGCTTAACTTAAGCCGAACTCTCAATATTTTTTATCTTCATGTGCCAAATATGCACCTTTCGTGTGGATTATATCATGTTTTCCTTAACTTTCAACCGGATCGAATGGCCGTAATCTTGCCTAATCAATCAGTCATTCCACTTTGCCAGAATCCCTATGAGAGGTACTTCAGACCGCAACATATATCCTAAATTGAGTATCTACGTAAGCAACTACAGTCATCCCAACTTCGGACTTTTACACGTTTGGGATCTTCCAATAGAGGCTCGACTTTATATGCCACAAGAGAAAAAACTTGACTCTAAAATGGTAAGTTGTTACTTTGAGGTTGCTTGGAAAGGTTTAGGGATTTTAAGTTATAAGATCCCACAACATGATCAATTTATGAAACAATTGAAGCGAGGTTACTTGAGGAAGTTGAGTTTGGGAGGAAGATGAGATTAAGACTGACTTGTAGTTCTTGTTCAGCCTTCTGAATAACAACATGAAGATTAATCTCAACCTCTTCAAGTGACGGGAAATTTTGTGAATGAGTTTCCATTGCCCAAGATCTCTCTAGGATAATGTAGAGAATTTATTTCTCATGCATTCAACAAAATCCTACGATTACTGGAATGCATATAAGGCATGCTTTAGAAATTTAAATCTTAAAACATGCATACTGTGAATGTAGGAATTTACCTCAAGTCGATCTCCAAGGATCGTGATGACTTGGGGACTAGAATTGAAGGAGAAGAACAATACATAATAACTTGAGAGAGAGAGAGAGAGAGAGAGAGAAGAGAATGAAAGGTTTCTCTCCTCTAAAAAACTTGTGTGTGTCTGTGTGTATAGAGTGCAGTTTCTCATTCTCTTCTCCCTATTCATAAAATCCATAATGGGCTAGGGTAGGGATCAAATAAGGTTTGGGTTTAGGCTCTCTATTGGGCTTTTCTAATCAAATTAAGCCCATCAATTAATACAATCCTAATAAAATAATAATTTGGAGCACTATAAAAATTAATATTGAACTTTCAGCCCAAATCCAAATTACAAATAATCTTGGCTCCTTTTGATTAATTAGTTTACACGTTTTTACTATTTCTAATATCAATTAATTAATTAAACACTGTTGTTGGTTTTAATTAATTAATATCTTTTACCAAGAGTTGTCTAGTTCGAGATCATTTTTTATTGTACAGGAATAAAAATTTCAACTGGCGAGTTTTCGGTACAATAAAACATTTATCTCAAACACCTCTTTGGGATATTATCAATTTGGGCTCAGCTAGGACACAATTCTATGTAATAACAATCCTAGCACCCTAGACACTAACTACCACTGGCCAATATGTCAGGATTTATTTGGGTTATGAAAAACCATCACCTTTTGGCAAGTCAAAGCAGTGCATAATCAATGCGTATGCTCAATGTTATATTTAAAGATTAAGAAATAATAATTTCTTATATCTTTTCCTTTAATAATCAGCAAGAAGGAATAATCTCACTGCAATCATTTTTGTGCTATACCACACCAGTGTCATTCATAATCTCAAGGTTAGGTGACTTAGGTCCGACACTACAACCGTAAACGATAAGTAGTCTATTTTCTATCTAGGTTGTGAAACCTTATTTATTTCTGCAAGGCACCGGGTGAGAGAACTTTTAATGATGACGTGACCACCCTTCACTCTACAATGCTAAGACTTAGACTCGTTTGTGCATTTACAAGAAATTGAATGAAATAAACATAGTATAAAAGACAAACCAATGTAACAGAATAATTTCTTCTCATTAATTGGGAAATAAGGCTACATACAAGCATCTCGAAGCATGCTTTATAGTATGTACCCTAACATAAGAATATCATAAAGTAGTGACAGTTAGGAGATCCACTAGAGTGAGGAGACCTTTAATTTCTATAGATGATTATATTGTATATCTTTAGGAGCATGAGATTGACATTGGAATGCTGAAAAAATGACTCATTCATCTTTCGTCAAGCCATGGAAAGCTCTAACGCTCAAAAGTGGATTAATGTTATGCTTGAAGAGTTTAAGTCTATGCAAACCAATGACGTTTGAGATCTTTTCCTATTGCCCTGAAGGTGCAAAATCCATTGGTTGTAAATGGATTTTTAAAAGCAAACGTAATTCACAAGATAATGTGGAGAGATATATGGACTGTCTTGTGGAAAAAGAATTTACTTAAAAGGAAAGCATCAATTTTATCAAGATTCTCTCTCTGGTTTCAACGATCTTCATTCAGAATAATTTTGTCACTTGTAGCTCATTTTAATTTAAGAGCTACTCTAGATGGATATTAAGACACTGTTTCTTAATGGTAACATTTCTGAAATGGTTTATATATTGCAGCCTAAAAAAATTTGTGTCAGGTAACCCAAATAAGATAGTTTGCAAACTAAAGAAATCCATTTGTAGTCTTAAGCAGACATATCATTAATGGTAATTTAAGTTTCACCAAATTGTCCTTTCTTTAGGTTTTGAGACGAATTCAGTTGATCGATGTATATGCTATAAGTTTCGTGGGAGTTCATTTTCCTAGTTCTATAGGTCAATGATGGTTAGCTTGCCTGCAATGATGTACACTTGTTATATGACACCAAGAAATCTCTCTCCAGAAAATATGAAATGAAAGATTTTGGTAACGCCTCTTTTGAATTAGGCATCTAGATACATCAAGATCGTTCCATAGGTGTATTTGGATTATCGCAAAAGAGCTACATCGATAAAGTTTTGATAAGATTTAGAACGAAAGACTATAGACTATGAGATACCCCAGTGGCCAAAGTTAACAAATTAAAATTAAGTCAATGCCTAAATAATGATATAGTGAATAAAGAAAATGGAATTGATTTCCTATGCAACAGCAGTGGGAAGTCTTATGAATGTACAAGTATGTACATGTTTAGATATTGCATTCATAGTGTGCATGCTAGATAGATACTTGAGCAATTCTATTATACTCACATTATAGAAAATCAGATTAGCTGGAGATTATTAGGTATTTCAATTTTGATTATGCGGGATGCCTAGACAGTCGTCGATCTACGTCAGGTTATGTATTCATGCTGGCCAGAGAGGCTATCTCTAAAAATAGAGTTAAGTGGACACTTATAGCCACCGTTCTATGGAAGCATAATTCATAGCTTGTTTTGAGGCATCACAACGTGGAGTATGACTACAGAGCTTTGGAAAGTACTGCAAATTGTGGACAATATTGAAAGGCCACTTAAGTTCTATTGTGACAATAAGTCTGTAGTCATGTACTCTAATAATAACATGATCTTTTCGAACTCTTAACATATAAACATTGGATTTATTATTTTTAGTATATAATTCAGAGTAAACATTATTGTTTGATAGCTCAAACAGGTCTCTGATGTATTCTATCCACTAGCTCGTCGAACCGTGTCTAGTACTGTGTTCACTACCATGTCCACTTGTACTTTTCGTAAAACTACTATAGCTTTCTCTATAGAACAAAGACTGAGGCATGTAAGATGTCCTCATGAAACTCTTTTAAAGATGAATAGATCGGGTTAGATAACCTAAGGAAAATGTTTGAGCACTCAAATAGAGCTACGAAGTATTCTGTCCACTACCGTGTCAAACCATGTCCACAGTCAAATTTATTATCGTGTCCACTAGTAGTTTTCATGGAATTGTCAATACTTTCTCTATAAAATTCCGATTGAGGCATGTATTATGTCCACTTGAGGCTATTTCGAAGCCGAAGAGATTGTATTAGACACCCGAGAAAAATAACATTGTTTGATGGCTCAATCAAGACTCCGAAGTAGTATATCCACTACCATGTCCACTAGCAGTTTTCGTAGAATTATCATAACTTCTCTACAAAATTCTTATTGGGGTGCGTAAGATGTCCACACAAGCCTTTTCGAAGATGAAGACATTGAATTAGAGGCTCAGGAGCAAAAGATATTGTTTGACGCTCGAACAGGGCTCTGAAGTATTCCATCCACTACCACGTGCAACCATATTCACTATCGTTTCCACTGGCAGTTTTAATGAAATTGCCTTAACTTTTTCTACAGAGCTCTGGTTAAGGCATGTAAGATGTCCACGCAAAGCACTTTAGAAGACATAGAGATAGTATTAGTATTATTAAAACCAAAAGATATCGTTTGATAGCTTAAATGAGGCTTTGAAGTATTCTATCCACTACCGTGTCCCCTGGTAGTTTTCATAAAATTGTCATAATTTTCTCTAAAAATCCCCCAATTTAGACGAGTAAGTTGTCCAGACAAAGCTCTTTAGTAGTCAAAGAGATAGTATTAGAGGACCCAGGGAAGAAAAAAAAAAAAAACATTTGAGCACTCAAATAGGATTCTAAATTATTCTATCCACTACAACATTCAGTTTTCGTATAATTGTCATAACTTTCTCTACAGAACTCTGATTGAGGCGTGTAAGATGTCAACGCGAAGCTCTTTCCAAAAAAAGAGATAGTATTTGGTTCCCTAGAAGCAAATGATATCATTTGATAGCTCAAAAAGTGCTCCGAACTATTCCATCCACTATTTTGTCCAATCACATTCACTACTATGTTTACTACTATGTCCATTAATAGTTTTTATTGACCTGTCAAAACTTTCTCTAAAGAACTTCGATTAAAGCATGTAATATGTCCATGCAAAACTCATTTGAAGAAAAAGAGAAAATGTTAGAAGCCCAGGTGGAAAGAATATCATTTGATAGCTCAAAAAGGTCTCTGATGTATTGCATCTACTAGAGTGTCGAACCGTGTTCAATATTGTGTTCACTACCATGTCCATTGGCACTTTTCGTAGAACTACCATAACTTTCTCTACAAAACTAAAATTGAGACATGTAAGATGTCCACACTAAGCTCTTTTGAAGATGAAGAGGTCATATTAGATAACCTAAAAGCAAAGAAAAATTTTTGATCGCTCAAATATGGCTCCGAAGTATTTTTTCCACTACTATGTCCAACCATGTCCACAACCATGTTCACTATCGTGTCTACTGGTAGTTTTCGTAGAATTGCCAATACTTTCTCTACAAAACTCCAATTGAGGTGTGTAAGATGTCCACTTGAAGATATTTTGAAGTCGAAGAGATTGTATTAGATACCCCTGAAGACAAAGCATCATTTGATGGCTCAAACAAGGCTGTTAAGTATTTCTATCCACTACTGTGATCACTAGCAGTTTTCATTGAATTGTTATAGCTTTTTCTACAAATTTTGATTAGGGCCTATAAGATGTTCACACGAAGTATTTTCGAAGATGAAGAGATATTATTAGAGGCTCAGGAGAAAAAGATGTTTTTTCATTGCTCGAAGATGGTTCCGAAGTATTCTATCCACTACCATGTCCACTAGCAGTTTTCATAGAATTGTCATAACTTTTTCTACAGGACTCCGGTTGATGCATGTAAGATGTTCACGTGAAGGACTTTTGAAAAGAAGGAAATAGTGTTAGTAGCTTCAGAATCAAAGGATATCGTTTGATAGCTTAAATAGGGATTTGAAGCATTCTATCTACTACTGTGTCCAACCGTGTTCTCTGCTATGTCCACGGGTAGTTTTCATAGAATTTTTATGACTTTCTGTACAGAACTCTAATTAAGGTATGTAAGATGTCTATGTGAAACTCTTTCGAAGAAAAAGAGATAGTATTAGAAGCCCAGGACCAAAGAATATCATTTAATGGCTCAAATAGGTCTCTGATGTATTCCATCCACCAACATGTTCAATCGTGTTTAGTATTGTGTTAACTATCGTGTCCACTTGCACTTTTCGTAAAACTGTCACAACTTTCTCAAAAACACTAAAATTGAGGCATGCAAGATGTCCACACGTAGCTCTTTTGAAAATGAAGAGATCGGATTAGATAACCCAAAAGCAAAGAAAAACATTTGAGCGCTCAAACAGGGCTCTGAAGTATTCTATCAACTACCATGTCCACAACCGTGTTCACTACCATGTCCAACGGTAGTTTGCGTAGAATTATTAATACTTTCTCTACAAAACTCCGATAGAGGTGTGTAAGATATCCACGTGAAACTATTTTGAAGTCAAAGATTGTATTTGAGACCCCAAAAGCAAAAGATATTGTTCGACGGCTCAAATAGGGCTTCGAAGTATTTTATCCGCTACCGTGTCCACTAGCAGTTTTCATATAATTGTCATGATTTTTCTCTATAAAATTCTCGTAGGGGCGTATAAGATGTCCAAGGGAAGCCTTTTTGAAGATGAAGGAGGTAGTATTAGAGGCATGAAAGTAAACGATATTGTTTGATCGTTCCAACTGGGTTTCGAAGTATTCTATCCACTATCGTGTCCAACCGTGTTCACTACTGTGTCCACCGGCAGTTTTCATAGAAATGCCATAACTTTTTCTACAAAACTCTTGTTGAGGTGTGTAAAATATCCATGCGAAGCACTTTCAAAGACAAAGAGATAGTATTAGTAGGATCAGAAGCAAAGGATATCATTTGATAGCTTAAACAAGGCTTTGAAGTATTCTATCCACTACCATGTCCAACCATGTTTACTACCGTGTCCACTGATAGTTTTCATTGAATTGACATAAATTTCTCTATGGAACTCCGATTCAGGCGTGTATGATGTCCACACTAAGCTTTTTCGTTGTCCAAGAGATAGTATTAGAGGTCCGAGAAGCATAAAAAATTGATGAGCACTGAAACAGAACTCCGAATCGTTTTGTCCACTACCGTATCCACAATAATGTTCATTATTGTGTCTAGTGGCAGTTTTTGTACAATTATCTTAACTTTCTCTATTGTACTCCTATTGAGGCGTGTAAGATGTCCACGCGAAGCTCTTTCGAATGCAATGAGATAGTATTTCAGGCTCCAGAAGCAAATTATATCGTTTGATGGCGCAAACATCGTTTAAGGCATGTAAGAGGTCCACGCGAAGCTCATTCGAAGATGAAGAGATCCTATTATAGATCCCAGAATCATAAGAAATCGTTTGATGGCTCATAAAGGGCTCCAAAGTAATCTAACATGAATTGTATTTGCTAGACTATTTTGCATGGTTGAGTGACTTGAGTTGCAAGCCATCTATATCGAAATCAACAATCCAAAATATAGCACGATAGGTAAATTAATTTGAACGAAAGGAAACACATCACTATCAATCGACAAAGAAATGAAAAAAATGATTAAAAAGCTTTGAAATATGAGTCAGTCGAAAAGAACAAGAAAAAAAAATAGTTTAACTTTATTGAAAAGTCAAATGGTACTTTAGACAATTACCCACTAAAATGGCTAGAAAAATCATACACTTATGAGTGTGGATAAATAATTCATACATTTAATCGTTTTAGCCTCGTCAAACTGGGCGGGAAAGGGAAAATTATATCCTACCTAATTGATCATCGGTGGCTATATATGGTTTTCCTCTTTGTTGTTTCCCATTTTATTGTTTCTAAGCTTTTTAGGAAATAATTTAGAGTTTGTCTACTTTACTTGAATAATTAAATAAATGATTTATCATTTTTTTCATTATTACGATTTCTACAACTATGCCCATTTACTTGGATTTGAATCAAGCAAAATTAGTTCAAGTGATAAAAATACTACCAAAAAAGTGTAGAATACCGAGCATAATTTAGCGAGCATCGGGGTTCTCGTTACTTTAATGAGCACACCTTCCGAGCACTCACCGAGCACATGAAAATATTAGTGAGCACTTAAAGAGCAAATGCAACTCAGTCGAAGGAGTGGAAAATTCCGAGACATTACCTGGCACGCTTGTACTCGGTAAATTAGCGATCATCATTGTGCTTGGTAAATATCTCAATTATCGAGCATTTTTCGAACACATAGCCAAGTGTTTGGTCTTTCAGACGCAAAAAAAAAAATTGCAAAAAATTGCGACAAGTTACCGAGCACCTAAATTGTCTTTATTTTGTTGTTTGAAAATGGTTGTTTACTTACCGAGTACTCATGTTTGCTCGGTAATTTTGCTATTGACCGAGCATGGGGTGCTCTGTAAATTAGCGATGAGCGTAATGCCGAGCACATGGTGCTCGGTAGGTGCTCGGTAAATGCTCGATAATTCTATTTTACCGAGCATTTATACCTATGTAGTGAGCATTTTGGTGCTTGCTAATTGATATTTTTTTAATTAAGTTATCTAGGGTCTTGGGATATCCGAAAGTTCTAATTCATCTAAGTAAATAATTAATTAAACTATGCTATATCTTTTTAGCTATTTAGGCTAATTCTCAAAATTAAATTATCTGCATAGGGAATATAATTTTATATCTCAGTTTATATATCGTGGTAAGTAGAGTTGTATTTAACATATACGTGAGTTTTTTATTGCTCTTGGAAATTTTTGTTGGTTTTTATTTTTATTTTTACATATATCTTTATTTTGTTTTCTGGTATAACCTAGTGTTTTGGATTATAGATTGATTTTCTTGGCTACTTTCTAATGGATTTTTAAACAATATATTTTGGTCTTAATAATTTGGATTGGGAATCTATTTGATTTTTGAAATAGTATTTTGTAGAATAACAATATAAGTTTATAATCTGAGAAGAGTTATGGTGTAGTCCTCATTTCCAAAATGCATTTAACACTACAAAAAAAGGCATTTTACCGAGCACAGATGTGTTCGGTAAACGCACAAAATGCTCGGTAAAACACACTTACCGAGCACTTACCGAGCAGGAAAAGTGCTCGGTATAAGCTTCGTCGGTAAGTTACCGAGCACCTACCGAGCACAAGGTCTAGAATATACCGAGCACAACCTTGTGCTCGGTAATATACGATGAGACACTGACGAGCAGGCGATAACATTACCGAGCAAGTTCGTAGTCGGTAAGTATGACGAGCCATCGGATATTTCCGAGCACGTTGAAACTGTTACCGAGCACAGTTGTGCTCGACGTGTTGAAACATTTACCGCGAAATATTGTAATACTTACCGAGCACATATGTGCTCGGAATCATGACAAACGTACCGAGCACTTCCGGTGCTCGGTAATGTACCCGACCGGGTGCTCTTACCACCCGGGCGGGCGGAGCTCACTGGATAGAATTTCCGCACAATCCGGCCGGGCGGAGGCACCCGGCCGCTCGGTAAAGTTTTGTATTTTGTTTTATTTTTAGCATTTCTGTGCTCGATAACCTTAATTTATTTTTTTTAGATTTTTGTTTTTTATTTATATTTTAATAAATTTATAAACATAATAAAATAGAAATTTATCTTAAAATTTACTAATAATTAAAATAGTTAGAACATAAATTGTATTTACAATCAGAATAATTTGAATCCTAATCTATTT
>JAYDZE010491666.1:0-15761 GCA_034509125.1 Monilaria moniliformis
AACCAAACACATAAATAATTTTTATCCTACACACTATCTTACTTACCAAACAACACACTAAAATCCTTATCCTTATCTCTATCATAAATTTTATCCTAAATATTAACACGGTTTAACTATCCTACACTATCCTAACATATCTACCAAACGCCCCCTTACGGGTTATAAGTTGAATTATTTGGTTTGGTTTTTGCATAACTGATCATTGTTTGACATGCTATATGTTACACAGTGGCGGATCCAGAAGTGGAAAACGGAGAGGGCAAAATTAGTTTCATTAAGCTAAATTTTTCAGCCATTTTCTTATTCGGGGGTCCGGTGGCTAAGGGAGGGGGCGACCATGACAGTTTTTCGGCAGGGGTAAGGGGAAATTGCCCGTTGGGGGGGTCGACCGCCACCTTCGGCCCCCCTGCATACGCCACTATATATGTATATGCATGAGATGTTTCTATATTAAAAAAATTCCCCTAAACAAATAAATAAATTGAGGAACACAATACTTGACAGCACGCGCTGAGAATTTAGCGTTTAATTAATTTATAGAACTCAAACTTGGTCATTTGTTTAAGATATTAATGTTTCACGAGTTGGGGGAAACAAATAGTAAGAATCGCAAGTTTCAACGCTCCGAATTATGTAATAAATTTGCGTGGGAGATCAGAGAGTGTGCCATATTTAATTATTGATTCAATTCAACCTTTAATTTACTTCTTTCTTCATCTTCTCTTAGAAGTTAGATAGTACAAGCATGTATTAAGTGGTAGAAATATTAATACGTGGTTTGGGTCAAGTAATTGAACCGACGCCCGATTTTAATTACTACTTAACCACGACTTACTTGTTTTATTAATACGCACTAAGTCAATATTATTCATAAGAATAATGATCATTATGCTAGATGAAATCGAAATAAACTATAATAAAAACGTATAGATCACCTATTTCAATGTATTATCCAGCACAAAACACTCATAAATATATATAAATAAAAACCTAAAAGCGCAGACATTTATTTCTGGATGAAACGGCGACGAGCAGTTAGACAATTATTCACCAATAATAATAATAATAATAACAATAATAATAATGATAATAATAATAAAACTGACTAGAAACATGTCAGATGGTGTTCAGACTGAATCCAACCAATGCTCCTCCACCACATACATCCCATCCACTTGATTTCCCATCACAAGCCACATACTACTCCATGTGAAGCCTCGTGTGGTTTTTTTGTTGACCCAATTAAATATTTTTGGTCCATAATGTTATTTCAGTCCATTCCATGCTACTCAGTTGAAAACATTCTACACGAAAATGAATATTCTGAAAATTCAGAACACTATATAATTTAATGGGCTTATATTAAACAATTTTTTATTATACAAAAATTAGCAAATTAGTATTTTTTTTGCGAATTTTTGTGGAAAAAAGCCCCTATAATCAAACTAAATAATTGAAAATTTATCTTCCAAAATACTCGAATTCAAAATTTAAAAGCTCCTATCAAGGATTTTTTTTCTAAGTCCAATCAGTCCTGTGCGTATATATTAAGAGTTAATTAATATCGGTTTTGAGGTTGTGTTATAGTGCAAGCAAAGGATTCCATAAACTATGTGTGATCAAAACATTGCATTTGATGCCAATTTTGGCAGTCGATTTTCAGGCTGCAGAATTTAATAACTGAATTAGTATAAACGATGACGAAATGATGCATGATAGTTGATGTTTCTATATTATTAATCATCCAATTATTTGCTCTTGCATAACTAATGTATTTTGTTCCTTCGCCAAAGATGGAATCAAGTTGACTCCCTAATAAATCAAATATAAACAATAATCTAGACGCAAAAAAATAAAAGGAAATAAGAAAGAAGAAAGAAGAAAGAGCGAAGTAATAGTCAATTATATCTTATATTAATGCTCTAGATAATGAGTAAAATTTAAATACTCTATAATTTCATACATATGTAACAAAATTATTCATTATATACAGATATTATATATATGTGCGTGCGTACAATATATGTACATTCATGGGTATGTGGAAGAGATAGCATGGTTCTAAGGGGCTCGACCCTCAATGTGGGGACCTACGTTAACGTTACTCATGATAATGTGAGTCCATGTCTATATTTGGAGAAAAAATATTTATTATTTTATTCAAAAAATATAGTGTTCAATTAAATTTAAAATGTGCATATATAGATATTGAGTGCTTGTGTTTACACTAATATTTTTGCAATGCATTGACATTTCTAACATTAAATATTTTTCACACTCTTATACATATCGAAATTCGGTGCTTATATGGTATATGATATTGATTTTAAACCATAATGAAAAACTCAATATACATAAAACTATTAGAATTCGTGTTGTTTATATAAAAAAAAACTTATGATTCTTTTGTGTGGTTTTCTTTATCATTTTATTATAAAATTGACAAAAAAAGTACTTTTCAACGGCTCAGGTAAATTTGAATCACATAATAGTGGAATAAAAAAATTATGTGATCGGTTGAAAAAACTTTAAGGGTGTATTTGGTAGAATGGATTTGGAATTGAATTGGAATTGTAATTTTATAAAATTAAATTTGAAATTATAGTATTCTAATTCAATTTCAAATCCTTTGTTTGGTAAAATTAAGTAATTGATATAGAATTGAATTGTAATTCTGAATCTTTTGTTTGGTAAGTCAAAAAAGTAATCAAAATTTGACATTAACTTTTAATTGAATAATTTATTTTATTTTATTTTATATTTATATACATTATGTAGCATTTTGAGTATATGTGTGTGTGTGTGTGTATTTTTTTATTTATTTTATAAATCTAGCACTAAATAAATCTATGGTACCAAACACACACTTTCATTATATTATCTATTTGATAATACTCCAAATACATATTCGTAGGCATCAACATATAGTTAGTTCAGTAGAAAATCAAACGAAAAACCAAAGTAATTGTATTCTCATCAAATGAATAAATATGTTATGTTTTTCTAAAAAATGTAAAGAACAAAGCATGAAATTTTTGAATGAAGTGACTAAAAATTAGATGCCAAAAAAAATAGAGAGAGTGTGAGGGAGATAGTGGTGTGTGTGTGAGTGAGAGAGAGAGAGAGAGAAAGAGAGAAAAAAAGATAGAGAGAGAGAGTGTGTGGGAGAGAGAGAGAGAGAACGTGCGTGTGTGTGCGAGTGAGTGAGAGAGAGAGAGAGGGGTATGTGTGGGAGAGAAAAGAGAGAAAGAGAGAGGTGTGTGTAAGAGAGATCAAAAGAGAGAGCGGGTGTGTGTGTGTGTGAGAGAGAGAGAGATAGAGAGAGAAAGAGAGAGGATGTGTGTGTGTTAAAGAGAGAGACAGAGACAGATGGGGCGTGTGTGTGTAAGAGAGGCGTGAGAGAAAAAGAGAAAGAGAGAGAAAGTGTGAGTTTGTGTGAGAAAGAGCACACATTAGGGATATGGAATTTTAAATATTTATTTTATCTATGAAATTCAAATTGTGGAATTGAAGGATTTGGAATTAGAATTCAATTGCAAATCCAAATATTTTTGTTGTGCCAAACAATGGATTTGGAATTAGTGACTCTAATTCTAAATCCAAACCCTCAATCTAGAATACTAAACACACCATAATTCTTACTTTGAGTGAAAAAGGTGTATTTATATCTAATTAGAGCACCAAGAGTCCAAGACCTAATTCCCAAAAAAGAAAAATACAAGCCACTAACATACAACTATGAATTATTATAATATAAAGATTTGGGTGTCTATAAACACCATGAAACCATGAATGATAGAGTTCGTACATGACCCCATAACCTTATTAAATTCCTATCATTTTACTCTCTTGATAGAGTTTTGCCAAAAAATCAGGCATGCTTTCCGGTATGTGATGCATGTTGAAGCCATCGAATTAATTCGCATGCCATGTTTTATGTATACAATCACTGTCACATCCTTAAATATATCCATATACATATACAAATAAATATAGGTTGACGTTTGTACAGATATATATATATAGGGATGGGTTTTACGTACAAGTGCATCCCAATTCTAAGAAATCATCCTGGTCATAAATTTTGGCTGAATAGATAGTTTTGTTTGGTTTTTTACTTGGATATTTGATCAATTGATATAGAACTAAAAAATGAAAATATATGTACTCGCTTAAATAAGTAGATAATATATTCATGTTATGACGAGCTAATGAAGCTTTCGAGAGATAAACTTTGAAAGGGAGAAAAAGAAGAGGAACAAAACTTTGCATTATGGCATGTTTCATAAAATAAGGTTAGAGAAAAATTGGAGTCAAATTTACAGTCAAGGGGGGTAGGTAAAAAGCATAAAAATATGAACGAGACATGCATTCCTATATGTTAATATATATGTAGTGAGAGAAAATGGATCATGAATTCTTTTATATATTTTGACCGGCAATTGAAATCTTAATATATTATATATTATATATATGATACATTTTGATACAAAAGGTTTAATTTCATATTTTGGTGTAATTCAATCACATACGTTTCTGAGTTGATTTTTGTTTAGTATAACAATTATGCACAAAAGACATTAATTAAAAGAATAAATATTTAGTTGAAATACCACGAAATGCCTGATATCTATATTATTATTTTCATAGACAGAGATATGTACATGAATAATTACTAGTAAAAGTAGTAGGAATTTAAGGATAATGGAGCTCTAGTTCTACCTAGTTTCCTACCAATAATTGAAGCTTGGTGTTGGACTATTGTTTCTCTGATTTTTAAAATATATAATTTAATCAAGATTACCTATGATGAGGGATTGAACTCCATCTTTCCACATCTCAAGGTTGTCAAATAAATTGGAGGCATGTTAATGTCACATTCCCAAAATCCATGTGTTTTCTTCACATCAACAAACACACTTGCAAATTATTGAGTGGATTCCAACACCTCATTCAACCAATTTTGTATTAGATACCCTACACCTAGCTATAGTTTGGGTGGTTTTCCCTTTCAAAACCTAACAAAAAAGAAGGGAAATATAATTTAACTTTACTATCATAGGAGGTTTTGGTATATAAGGTTGTATTTATGAGAGTTCTATGTGGGATATGCTCCAAATCTAGCTTTCTAATGACATTTGCCTTATCCATATCACATATAAAATAATATTAAATGTGATATTTAAAATAACATTAGCCGCCGTGATTTACTCTTTGGTGTATGATTCAACATCATTAATTACTTTTAATGTGCAATGCCACCATTTCATTGGTCTGGAAATAGGGTGCAAGTATAATTATCGTATATGTAAAAGGGGACAGACAGCTAAAATCGAACAAATAGTTATATAAATAGTAATCAATTATAAGAATCATACTACCCTACTTGAAAGGCATATTAATAATCATAATTCATTGAAATGTGAATCCCGATTAATGGTTCTTTATAGGGTGTATCCCTAGGTGTTGGCAGTACTAAAAACCTCTTGTATCTACTTATAATTTGATAATTATTATAAGTACAATTCTAATCTTCTTCTTTTTTATGTTTCATCTCTAGCTAGATTCCTATGATTTAATCATGGAACTATACAATCTCTCACAAGAATTAAATAAAGACTACAGGTTGCGAATATCTAAAGTATGCCTTTTTTATACTAGAGAGAATACGATCAAATGAAATGTCACTTCGAAAACAAGATCAAAATTATAATTTAATTTTATTAGTCACACGCATCTCTATGATCTGGCATGTCTAATTATTGAGAATATCAAGATTTTGGATAGGACTTTGCTATGGATTTTACTAATTAATCAATAAATAAATCTCAAGCATAGAGAAGATCTGGATTAGCTATAACGGGAAAGAAAATTGACAAATAAAATAGAGAACAACGATAAAACCATCTTTTGAGATATTCAATTTATTGGACATAACACTCATAACACAACCCTTTTGACTCAGCATGGGTCGCAGTTATCATAAAACGTTAAAATCATATGGTCCATTTATTTACATAAAAATCAATTATAATTGGATATTTTATTTATTATAATATTTTACTTAGTCAGATGATGTTATCAGGCATGCTAGTAATTCCACTTTCGCCGCAACCCTTTAGATAATAAGTTTACATTTATTGTCGACGAATCTCTAAAATATTATCGCAAGAGGGCGCTGCGAATACGGCTGCCTTGCGGAGGGCGAGGAAAGTGTGGTGGTTGCGGCAGGGGTTGCGATTGCAGCTGAACATCAGGCGAGTAACGGCCGCGTCAGAGGGGACGGGGGGATTGCAGACAGAGAAATGGGGCGGCCGCAATTTATTTTCTTTCTTTATTTTTTTCGATTTTTTGCTTTCTCTTCCTTTTCTTTGCTTTCTTCCTCTTTATTATTTTCTTGTTATATGTCTTATTTAATTTGTATAATTTATGTTTGATATACTCTATAATTTTCGCAAAATCTCTATATTATTATTATTTGTGTTTACTAATGGATGTTATATTATTATTGTTATTATTATTTGTGTTATATTATTTTATTTGTATAATTTATTTATTTTAATAAATAGAATCACCATTTTCCCAGATCGCTTTCAGATCGTTTAAATAATGTAATTTTAAGTATTTAATTAATGTAATATTAATAATTTAATTAAGTAATTTTTGAATTTTTAATCATTTATTTTCATTTTACAAATGTCGCAATTTAAATAAATACGTCAAACTAAAGAATATTAAAAAATAATGGATATTAAAAAAAAGTCGAGTTGTGGCTGAAAGTGTGGCTAAAAATTTTGGGACTGGATTGTAAGTGTTGTTGCTAAAAGTTGAAATGTTTATGTGGCAGCTAAGAAATGGACTTGTGGCTGGATTTTTTGGATTGGATTGTGGATGGATTTTGTTGTGTCGCTGCCTGGCGGTCACGATTTGCCCCGCGCCGCCACCTTCCTATTGATCGACTATTTATTTCAACTAAAATTATACCGCAAGTGAGCGGTGCAATTATATGCGTAATATAGCAAGTAAGAGTATTGTATCCACGTAAATTAATCAATCCAGCTCTAAGTACTAAGACATCAACCAACTTATACTATCTAGAAGAACCAACTGAATTGTGAGTTTATATTTTGAAACTAAAATAAGCAAATAATGAAGATTAAACTTGGAGAAAAGATTCAATAAAATAATGGAATTCTAAAACTTTGATTTCATCAACTATTCAACATACTTAAAGATCACATTCAATGTCCATTCTAACTCGAGTTTTATTTAGACGATCACTTAATTAGTTCAAACCTCTTCTCGAATTATCTAAACCGTGGACAACAATCTATAACAAACATCTCCGTTTAATTCCTAGTCTGCAATTCCTAAAAGTTTTGAAGATCTCAAGTCCTCACACTTGATATCAACTCTCTTGATTTTATTAATTAAGGTGTTAATTGTTCCTAATCATGCATTGAAACTCAAATTTTGAATCTTGTAACAACACATATAATCATCCAAATAATGGCCAATTAATTGGAAGCATTAAATACAAGAATAATTAAAACAAATCAAGGTCTAAACATTACATAGAAAATCAAATATATATCATAGTCAATGACTTTCTAACCTTAGAATTCAAAAGATCTAACTATCCATGAATAATGAAAATAAAACAATAAACACGAGAATAATCATGTTCAATTTAAACTTAAACTAAAACAATATCTGGAGAAGGTAAAAATTTTATATGTCTTGATCTTGCTTGAATTTTCTTATTTTGATGGCTCTTCTAGAGTCTTTCTCCTAGTCAAAAACTTGTTTAACTTTGTGTAAAATGACGCCATGGGAGAAGTTTGAGTAGGTTAGAGTTTGAATTAAGGTCAGAAAGAAGTACAATCCACATGTGAAACTAGATGGTGGATTGCAACTACTGATTCGTATGTCACCTTGCAGTTAGGAACCTTACAAGTGTGTAAAAAGTGTATAATCTCTCAACTCTCAAGTATATAGGGATAAACGTGTATACTCTCAAATCAAATAACATGCAAAGTTCACATAAGTTTGCTCAAAATCTCATCTCTCATCTACTTCGTATAAATATAAAATGAATCAGAAAGGTCTTTGATTTGAGTCATAATGTAGACTTTTTAAACAAGATAAGGAAAATATTGGCTAAGTGATTAAAAATCAAACATAGCAAAGTGATCATACTCCACTACAATCAACACCATCACTAACCAAATCAATTTTAGCAAAATTAGAATTTGTATAACTAGTTTCTCACTTTCCAACCACCTTTTTCACGTATTCACCAACTTTTCATTTTTCAACCTTACTTTATTGCATTTTCCTTTTACTATTCATATTTTTTTATAACAACTGTACCACTAATTTGTTTCACATATTCTCCCGTCCTCCTTACTCTCCATCGTAATATAAACTATAATTCTTATACTAAACTACAAGTATAAATATGAGACATCTTTCAGATAATCACAATATAGATATTATTCAGTCAATACAAATTTGGCTATTCAAAGAATCAGGTTTAAGCTCAAAGGGGCTAACTAGGGAAAACATGAGTTACATATCAAAATTATAGGATAAAAATGGTTAAAGAATGATGCCCTAACTTCATTTTCTATCTCTACATCCAATACATAGACTCAAGTAAATGTTGAGCAAGTTCTATAAACAAATGACATGCATTTGATCAAACCACACATGAAATAAAATCAGGCTGAAATCTCACTAGGTCCAATCATAAATCAAGGTAAACAAGCAATTCATTGCAGTGCATATCAATATTAAACTCATTAACCATTAGCCAAGTGAACGATTTTAAGAACAATTTGCATCATAAGAAAAAAAACTCTACCTAAGAAGGTACACCAAACAACTAAAAACAAAAGAAACGATCATTCAAACAAACTAAAAAACAAGAACACTCAAAATCCAGAACACACCTCCACAAAACTTATTCCAAGTAAAGCAAATAATAAGTTTGAAAAAAGCAATGAGCTTTGAGAGACACAAAAATGACACAAACAACGAAAAGAGGAAATTAAAAAAAAATGTACCACAATGTTGGGCTACTTCCCAACGATCGCTAGTTTTATATCGCTAGCTTGACATCTTTAGAATAATGTTGACGAGATGGTGAGGGCCAAATCTTCCTTCTCGTGCTCCGGAAAATAGAGCTTTTTCATTCGTTTCTTCCACCACTTCAACATTGAACTCGTAGTGATGGACTTTGACTCCAATTTATGAGTCTTCTTCTCGTCTGCAATTCTCTTTATGGCCTTCTCCATTTTTATCTCTCCAATATGAGAAATTAAACAAATTCGGGGGATGAGAAGAATGAAGAAGATCTAAAGATTGGTCTTTTGATAAGCTTTTGAGATACTAAGGTCTTTCATCACTTTTTCAATAGGATCATTGACAACTCTCACAACTATATATTCTTCAATTCTCTTGGATTCCTCATCATTGTGGAGCTTCATTATCTTGTAGATAAAGAATGTGACACTCTCATCATTTAACCACAGTGTAAACTCTCTCTTGGACACGTCAATCAATGCATTCTCCGTAGCCAGGAAATGACGTTCTAAAATTACCGGCATATTTTCATGTTTATCAATATCCAAAAACATAAAGTCTACCAAAAAAATGAAGTCATTAACCTTCACGAGAACATTCTCCACAATACCCATCTGGTGTGTAACAGTCTGATCTCTGTGTATGGTTTTAGAGCTTTGTAGGTACGATGGTATGAACTGGCGAATTCTTACCATGTATACCAAACATTTTTTGGAATAAAAGTTTTTGTCTTAAAAAAAATTGTAATTTTTGTTTGGCAAGAATAATATGAATTGGCCATTTATACCAAGCTTTTCAGACTTGCGCGCATCGGCCAACCTTAGAACTGCGCGCATGTTTGGTCAGTATGGTATGAATTGGCCGAGTTCATACCAGACTTACCATACTTACATGCGGCCATCTTACCAGACCTGTCCGCAGCCAGCCTTGGCACAACGCGAGCAAGTTAGTTAGTCATGTACCGAATTCAGCCAATTCACACCATGCGTACTACACCTGTACGCCCCAAGGCTGATCGTGCCCAGGTCTGGTAAGCCTGGTTCGAACTCAACGAGTTCATATTATGCTTATCAAACTTGCATGTTATGAATTCAAACCATGCAAGTTTTGGATGCATACTATTAATACAACCAATTCATACCATAAATTCAAAGCATTGGCACTGCGCAGTGGTCACGGCAGGTCGCGCAGACAGTAGCAGCGGGCAGTGGGCGCGCAAGCTGAATGACATTTTCATCCAAAAATCAACTATATTTTAATTTTTCTAAGTTTGTAACTAACTATTAAATTTGACTATTTTAATGGGATAATTCATGGATCACCTCAAATAAAAATAGTCTTATCAAATTGGTGAGGTTCCAACCATTGACCATTGTACTATAATTTACTATCAGAAGTAAAGCTTCTGATTCCATGATTATAGTTATCATTTACAGCTATTAATGATCGTTGTCTGTACGTGTACAGTTGAGCTAAATCCATTTTAATAGATTATTAAAATGTATTGGAATGAAATTTTGTGTAGTGCTATGAGGTCATTCACAACGTTATTCCTTCATCATTCTTTTATTGGATTATTCAACAAGTATTCATGAGTCCACACCACCTTTTACCTCATTCGTTCATCAAAAAATAGCACTCACATCCATATCCTTCACTATCTTTTTCCTTAGACTATTCATGGATCACATCTTTTAATTTTTTATTCATTTCTTATTTATTATATTTATAACAAATTAATTAAATTGACTCTTAGATTTAATTAAAAATACAAATTTCATTAAAATAAGAAAAATTACTTAATTAAAAATCTTAATATTACATTAATGAAATCCGAAAATTACATAATTAAAAATCCTACAAACACATTATTGAAATGAGAAAATTACATAATTGAAATCCTAATCAACCATCATGGGGACCAAAGCATGGCCAAATTTCTTCGATTAAATCGTGTTGGAATTGGTCGTAGCTAACGGCATTACGCAACGACTCCAGACGCATTAGGTATTCTCGGAATGTTTATGACGCATCTTGATTTGAGCTATCGGTTGCATTCGATGACCTAGAAGACTCGGCCATGTCCCCGTCTGCCCCAATTAGGGGCGTTCGATTATTAGTCCTCGATAATCATGTTGTGCAATATAATGCACGCATACATGACATTGGCAGGAATGTCCCTGAACCATGAATGCCTGGTTCGACGTCTTTCCACGCTGACTCATGCTTCTGCGCGAAATGAGCTTTTTGGGCTCGGTTGGACACGAGAAGGACTTCTCGAACGTCGACCACTTTGGATAGATGCTATCAGTGAGATAGTAACCCATCTTGTAGCGACATCCATTGGCCATGAATTGTATCGTTTGTGTCATACTGTGCAAGTCGTCGTTGACGATGTTCGAGTGGTTGAGCATAGTCGTTGTTGGATCCTGGACACCAAGAAATTTATGTCAAATTCAGAGTCGGTGGTCGACAGCTGCTTCTAGTACAATCTTCGGATGAGAACCTTTGTAGTCGCTAGTGTTACTTAAAAGAAAAGAAAATTACAAACATTGATTCAAGCAAATTATCAAACTAACCCTAGTGTTACTTAAAAGGGATCCTTCAATTTACTTTAAAAAGGAGACCTTTTATTTCAGTTAATGCTTTTACTATTCCATTCAACGGCACCAAACAATTCGAATTCTTATACATGAAATATGAGATTTAGAACTGTAACATTAGGAAATTATTAAATGTAAGCAAACTATATATATTGGAGTATAATTAATAAAAAAAGAAATATAAAAAAGCTTTTTGTCACTATCTTATTTCGTGAAAAGAAAAATTATAACATGATATAATTGGATACCATTTAAAGAAAGTATATAATTGCTACAACACAATGAAGATGCTGCTGGAAGCACGTGACAGATTCTAAACTAAAAATTCTAAGAATTTGGAATGCAATTCTTCCATCACTTTACTCAAATCCCACTTGCTTAATTAATGGCTTGTGAAACATACATAACGACAATAAATATCTCATGTCACCTCCAAATTTATTTCCACTTACATATGATCATATGTGTATATGATGATCATTGGTCGTTATAAAATGAAAAAGATCACCCCATTGCCAAAATTGTGGTGTATATATAGTTCGACTATATATTGCATAATCAATTGAATATGAATATAGACTCTGATTGAAGAATGAAGAAAGAATTTTGTATCACACCGTTTGTCACTTGGAATTTGAGATTTTTTTAGAATATAGTACAATATACAAATGAGAGAAAAAGAAGTGTATTTTCTCAAAATAAGGCCGGCAATTACAACTTCACCCCCATACATGATTAATTACAAATAAAAAGGCGTACAAGGGCAAGATGGGTAGATAATTTTTTTTCCCAACTTTGTTCTAATTTTTGACTTAGTTAGAACACAAGACTTGCTTAGTATTTTCTCTTAATTTGGGAATGACATTTTAATTTCGTGAACTCGTCTTCTCATCCTGAACTGGCGTCTCAACGACATTTTCTTCCACTCTACTAACCGTCTCAAGAATGTCATAACCTCATATGGCTCCTGCAAGGAATACGACGCGTTCGTTTCCTTCGGAGTTTTGGACACAACGATTCCAAACCCTTGACCTCTCTCTCTCAAAACCTAAACATAGCAAAGAAAAACCATTAAATTTCAAGCCCTTATATATACAATCAAGTCTTGCAATCTAGCTGATTCCACTTTGAATACCTTAAAAGCATCTTCATCAGTTCGATCGTCGCCGATGTAAACAGGGAACACATCAGCACAATTAGCATACCCTGTGAAAATAAAGTTTATTAATATTTCTTGGGACCATTCACAATTAAAGATTGTAACAATCATCATTAAAGAAAAATAGAAATAATACAAACTTACCAAGTGACTCTAGGAGGAACTCAAGAGCCTTGCCCTTGTCCCATTTAATAGTAGGACGAATCTCGAACACCTAAATTAAATTTTACATGGATAAGTGAAAGTGAGTAACCCTTATCTAAATGTAAGTTAAGGTACATTCATTTTAGGCGTGCCTAATGAAGAAACTGTACACTATGAAAAATAGGGTAATTGAAATTACCTTCCTGCCCTGAGACAATCTTAGGCTCGGATACCCTTCCAACACCATACCAACTTGCTTAGCCATTTCAATCCATTTCTATGAAAAGTAATCATAAATAAGTTATCAAATTAGGGGGCACAGAGAGAGAGAGAGAGAGCGCGAGAGAGAGAGAGAGAGAGAGCGAGAGCGAGAGAGAGAGCGAGGTGTTACCTTCTCATCAACACAGCGAAAATGCACAGAGACACAGAATTTGTTGTTCTCCACTCTAGCACCAGGAGTGGATTTTGTCACCTCCAAAAGGGCTTTATAAACCTATATTTGTCGATATGATGTCATAAAATATAACTATTTATTCACACAGAAAAAAGGAAAGGAAAAAAAGAGTTCTTGAATTTAAATAAAAAGAAAAGAATCCTAACCTCATCGATCATTGGAAGAAATTCACTAGCTGGCTGGAAAAGAACAGCTTCAGCATCCTGATAATTATTCAACATATTTTACATCAGTAAAAATATGGCAAGAAAAGTAATAATTAGTAGAGAGAGAAGGGAGGAGGGGGGAGAGAGAGAGAGTGCTGACCTTGTTATAACCTTTTGATGGGCCTTTTATGTCCATGCCATGGCTTCCAGCATAATACAGCTCTGTCAAACGCACAAAACTGTACACCTACACACACACAACACAAAACAACAAAAATTAATCAAAGAATATGACAAAACAAAGAGCTAATTAATACAAATACTCACTATACATGCAAGAAACAAAACAACAAAAAAATAAAAAACAAAATAAATGTCTGTACCTTGTCTCTGCACCTCCCGCTCACTATAGCAGTTGGAAAATATCTGGCCAGTTTCCTCACAGTTGCTCTCATCTGCACACAAAATTTGCAACAATATTAACAAATGTAGCTCTTTTTATACACACACACACCCACGTGTATGTGTGTGTGTTTCTTTTCTTTTTTCTTTTTTTTTTTTTTAAAAAAAAAACAGCTCACCGATTCGGACATGAAGGCGCGATCTGGGTCGTCGACTATGGGGGAGAGGGTGCCGTCGTAGTCGAGAAACATCACGATTTGCTTCCCTTTCGAAGCCGTCGTGATTTCATCAAACACGTCGAGCGCCGAGGGGTGGCGCAGCTGTCAACGATTCAACACTTGTCATTTTCCAACCGCCCCAAAAAAGTATAACGATCACACGTGTGAGTCTTTTATCTTTGTGTGTGAAGACCGTGTTTGTTTGTCAAAAAAAATGTTTTTTTTTGTGTGTGTGTGGTGGGGGTGGGGGAGGCGACTGGGGCTTACGATCCACGAATTATGGCCATTGGAGAGGGGCGGCGCTTTGATGTGGGTGGGTGAGGAGGCTCTCATGGTATCGAGCCACGTGTTAATTCTTGTGGCGCCATTGTTGATATCGAGGTTTTGGAGGAGCTGCTTCTGTGAGACGGTGAAGTAGGTCCCCGGCACCGCCGGCGGCCGTTGCGCCGACGTGGCAGCGAAACGGTCCATGTTGATTCCCGCCTTGGCGTCGGTCACCACCATATTTTGGTTAGTCATTTCTTCTTGATGATGATGATGATGATGATGATGATCACTACAAAACAGAGCAAAGTAAAGATTGCACTTTTTTCTCAATCAATTTGTCAAGAATTGATTTTGGATGAATCCCTTTTGAGAAGACGAGAAAGGGTGTTTGTACCTAAAAAAGCGGTGGGAATTGAATGATGAATGAGCGAGAATTTATCGAAGAAACCGAGGTCAAAACAGAGGACTGATTTTTTGTATGGGGAAATGTAGGCAGATGATCAAGAATGGATTGAATATAGAGTGTGTATTTTGGGCACTGCAAAACAAATTGTTGGCCACTGGCAGAAACAAAAGATCTGCCAAAAGCTGAACTCTGAAGGGGCGAAAGAAAACAAAACAAAATGCAGGAGAGAAGAGGGAAAAGCAGTGTATGGTGTGTGAAAGATTTGTGGTTGTTTGCTTCTTTTATAGTTGTAACTAGACACTAACGTACGAAGAACCCCTCCCCCCCCCACCCAAACACTTAGGCCCCCAACCTAGTCTTCCCACCCCGGGATCCACATCCTCTGGTGGTGGATGCGGCCCCCACCTTGGATTCGTGTGAGTTTTGTGTAGACCCCTCTTTCCTTTCCAAATTTTTTACTTACTGACCTCTGTGTTTCCACTAACCGACATCGTTTTGGGGTTAACTCTACATATAAAATAGATTGTGTTAAATATCAGGGTAAATATCATATATTCTTAAAATATTTCACTAATTTTGTGATAATGTTGCAACGTTTCGAATTTGACAACTTAATATAAAACGTTCTAACTTTTTTGCATTAATGTGTTTGAGCCCAATTTTCGGCTTTGATAGATTGACTTGGCTCGTTGGCTTGTGATATGCAGACGTCACTTGTAGGCTATTTCGGACAACATCGTTTACTTAAAAATGAGAAAAGATAAATTTACATAAAATGTATATACATAATACCCTTCAATTTTGAATCAAATTAGATCAATTATTTTTAGAATCAATTATATTATTAATAATATTATCTATGACTAATTAAT
>JAYDZE010491777.1:0-15759 GCA_034509125.1 Monilaria moniliformis
CGTTTGATTTTTGAAATGGATGATCAAGATTGGTTCTCGGTTCTGCAATAAGAATTGGTTCGGATTTGATTACAACTATATATATATATATATATAATGGGGATAAAATAATTCTCATTCTTATCATGAGTCCATGAGTCCCCTTTTGATTACTTATTTATGCGTTTTCGCTTGGGTCTACCTGAATTCGAGTGTCAATTTTCTTTTTTCTTAAATAATTTACCCACGAGAGGCAAGAATATAAATTTAGTCGGGAGATAAAAAGGCTCTAATCACGTCTCATTTAACTTGCACATGCAAATAGATATACTAGCTTCCATCATTACATATACTTGTGGATTTCTCCTACACCACTAGTGAATAGAAAAATGGCGAATAAGAAAGGTTATGGTACGGATTGGATAGGACGAAAGACCCGTTGTATATATTGATCCAAGAACCCCACGTATATGAGTTAGGCAGTGGTCAACCTAGATCGAGAATCCAGTTTAATCACCCTAAGAGCATAGAAAACCTTGAGATGTTGGCTCTATAATTTGCCAAGAACCTTGGTATGGTTGAACGCCACAAGACCTTACTCAAGTATCTTGATAAGTTCTAAAATAAGTGAAAAACTCAACAAAGAGAATTCAACTCACAAGGCAAATGCCAATTTTTGTTTATAATCAAAGTATGCCCCAAAACATATGATTACAAGTCTATTTTATAGGCTAGAAGCCTAGAAAAGACTCTAGAGAGCCTCACACATTCAACACTACTTAAAACACTTACATTGGCTCATAATACCTAAAAAGTAACTCCTAAACAATTGATGTGGCTCTAGAAATTCAAAAGCCACTCATTAAACACAAAAATGTAACATAAAATGTCATTTTATTTTATGTGGCTACTTTTGAATGAAAATGCAACCTTTCTTCTTCAATATGTGCCTCCAAAATGTGATAAGTAATGAGCCCACAGTTTAAGTATAAGTTAGCCTATCAACTTCAATAATACTCACCATTTGGCCCAATGTAGATTGGTCTTAGACTTGGAATTTTATTTCAGCATTTAAAAGCATCATGATCTCCTTCATTTTCTTAGCTCTAACTCTTGTAATTGACTCACTTTCAATAATCAAGGGATCCATGTTGTTGTCCTTAGGGAGCTCATGTGCGCCTCCATCATTCCCTTCTTCTTCAAGAGGATTCATCCTTGAATCTTGTTCACCAATATAAGGAGATAAATCAAAAATATTGAAAGTAGCACTTACATTAAACTCACCTGCTAAGTCAAGTTTGTAAGCATTATCATTCACTCTTACAACGCTTCAAATGGTCTATCTCCTCTTAACTGCAACCTAGACTTTCTTTTAGAAGGAAATCTCTCCTTCCTCATATGTAACCAAATCCAATCTCCAGGTTCAAAGATGACTTGTTTTCGGCCCTTGTTAGCTTGCTTTGCACATTGCTCCGTCCGCTTTTCAATATTGAGCCTCACATTTTCATGCAATCTTTTCACCATTTCAGCCTTAGCTTTTCCGGCAAGACTTGCACATTCTTCAATTGGTATTGGAATAAAATCAAGTGGACTTAATGGATTAAAACCGTAAACGACTTCAAATGGAAAAAAGTTAGTAGCAGAATAAACAGTTCGATTGTAAGAAAATTTAGCAAAAGGTAAACATTCTTCCCAGCTTTTCAAGTTCTTTTTTATCAAAGTTCTAAGTAATTGAGACAATAACTTATTAACTTTTTCAGTTTGTCCATCAGTTCGTGGATGACAAGTAGTAGAAAACTGAAGTTTAGTTCCTAATTTATTCCATAACACACACCAAAAATGACTCACAAATTTAGCATCTCGATCACTCACAATAGTTCTAGGAACACCATGCAAACGAACAATTTCCTTAAATAACAAATCAACAATACGAGTTGCATCAACACCCTTATGACATGGAATGGAATGTGCCATTTTTAAAAAACCTATCAACAACCACAAAAACATAATCTTTACCTTTTTTTGTTCTAGGTAAACCTAATACAAAGTTCATAGAAATATCCTCTCGAGATGCACTAGGAATTGGTAAAGGTTTGTAAGAACCATATGGATGTGATTTAAACTTAGCTTGCATGCAAGTTATGCATTTTAGGCTAAAAGAAATGTTGATGCAAAACATCCAATTTCTTATGAACTCCAATATACCCCATTAACCCACCACCATGAGCTTCACACACAAGATATTCACACATAAAATACTTAGAAATGCACAACTTATTTTCTCTAAGCAAGTAACCCTCATGGTTATAAAACTTATCAAATTCAGCATGCTCACAAACTACATAGATAGAAGCAAAATTAGGATTATTGACATATATTTCTTTTATCAACTCAAAACCAAGCAACTTAAAACTTAAAGTAGTGATCAAAGCATACCTTCGAGACAATGTATCAGCCACAATGTTTTTCTTCCTTTTTTATATTTGATCACATAAGGAAATGATTTAATGAATTCTACCTACTTAACATGTCTCTTGCTAAGCTTATCTTGCCTCTTGAGATACTTAAGAGATTCATGGTCCGTGTGAATTACAAACTCTATAGGCTACAAGTAATGCTGACAAGTTTCCTAAACTCTCGCCAAAGCATATAACTCCTTGTCGTATGTTGGAAAATTCATTTGAACTCCTTTCAACTTTTTGCTAAAGTAAGCGATTGGCTTTCCATCTCGTAACAAAACAGCTCCTACTCCTACTCTAGATGCATCACATTCAAACTAAAACATTTTATCAAAGTTAGGTAAAGTAAGAATATGTACAGTAGTTAGTTTATCTTTAAGGAGATTAAAAGCATGTTCGTGTTTTTCTCCCCAATGAAAACCAACATCGGTTTTCACAATTTCATTCAAAGGTGCAACAATGGTGATAAAGTCTTTGACAAACCTCCTACAAAAACTTGCTAGATCATGAAAACTTCTAACTTGTGCCACATTTTGAGGAATTGGTCAATCTAAACTGATTTTCACTTTATCCTTTTCCATTTCTATCCCATTAGCACTTAAAACAAAACCAAGAAAAACAACTTTATCCATGCAAAAAGAACACTTCTTAGATTAGCATATAATGATTCTTTTCTCAAGGTGTCTAAACAACAACATGTACATGGTCCAGATTTTCATCCACATTTTTGCTATAGATCAAAATATCATCAAAGTAAACAACCACAAATTTTCCTATAAAATTTCTCAAAACATGGTGCATCAATGTCATGAAAGTACTAGGTGCATTAGTTAAACCAAAAGGCATTACTAACAACTCATATAAACCATATTTGTTTTAAAAGCAGTTTTCCACTCATCTCCTTCTCGAATTTGAATTTGTTGATAGCCACTCTTCAAATCAATTTTGCTAAACACAACAGCCCCATGCAATTCATCAAGCATATAATCTGACCAACGAATAGTATAGCGATACTTTACCATGATTTTGTAGATTGCTCGACAATCCGCACGATCCATCTTTCTTGGATACAACAATCACCGGTACTGCACATGTACTCGTACACTCGAATGTTTCATTTCTCCAATAATTCTTCAACTTGTCTTTGGATCTCATTAGTCTCTTCCGGATTGGCTCTATAAACATGTCAGTTTGGTAGAACAGCTCCATGAACAAAGTCTATTTGATGCTCAATGCCTCTTAGCGGAGGTTCTTCATCTGGAAAACGTCTTTAAATTCTTGCAAAAGAGAAACGAAAGAACTAGGCAAAGATGGGGTTAATTCGTTAGTGCTAAAGAAGGACTCTTTGTACAATAAGATGTGCAAACTCTTTTTTTCTACTATTCCACTATTTACTTCTTTTTCTCTCACATAGAAATTTTGTTTTTCTTTTCCCTCACTCTTACTTTCCTCTCGACTCTTTTTTTCAGTCAACTTTTTTTCAATTTCCTCACTTTTTTACTCTCAACCTCACATCCGTGATTGAGACAGTTTTAGGTGGTCCTCTTGAACTTGTTGTGGTGTTAAAGAAACAAGCAAGATAGACTTGTTGTTGTGCTTGAAGGTATAGTGATTGCGAAATCCATCATATGTCACCCTTCGTAGCTTGTATGGATGAGTATGCTTTTTAGTTGTTAAGTTCAATTCCTCCACCATCTCAAAACTTGCCACATTGGTATAGCTACATCCATAAGTAATCAACATGCAAAGTTTACCTTGGACTAAACATCTTGTGTGGAAGATGTTCTCCTTTTGTTGATCATCATTTTTTATTTGCATGTTTTGAGCTCTTCGAACTACCAAAAGCTCTCCATGTTCCGGTTGAATCTCCTCCAATGATTCATCTTCATCATCGTCTTCATGTTCATTTTCTGATTCTATCTCTGTATTTGGCTTCAAATGTTGGCATTTTAATTATTCCATTAAAGGAATCCCCCAACCCGAGATCTACTAGAATAATATAAGAAAATTTTTTAGCCAATTCAATTAATCCTACTTTACTAGAACACAAATAAAACATGCATTATATGGAATTAAAATCCTAGAACATGCTTTCTAATTGGTTTTCGAGTACTTACTTTTTAGATCTCCAAAGATCTGACGATTGCTTGCTCCTTCTCCTCGTGAAGATCTCTGATCTCTGACCTTGGAACTTCTAATCTGTTCTCAACTCCTAGATTTGAATATTGCGTGGACAAATCTATCAAACCTATAGGACTAGAGAAAATGAGAAAACAAAACTTGAAACTAGGGTTTCAAGCTTGTAATTTTTGAAAATTGTGTAAGTGTGTGCACTAGGTACTTTCGAAAATTATGTTGTGTGGGAATGAATGAATTTTCTCCTTTTCCTCTCATATTTATAGAGTATTGATGAGCTAGATTAGGGATCTAAGGAAATTTGGATTGAGCCTCCCTATTGGGCTCTTACTAATTAAATTGAACCCCAATTTAATATGAGCTCAATACAATATTAATTTGTACAACTATATAAATTAATATTTGCTTACCCGTCCAAATCCAAATTACAGAGAATTAGGGCTTCCCTTTAATTAATTTATTTCCCGAGTTAAAGATTCTAATATCCATTAATTAATTTAAACCTGCTGCTGGTTTTAATTCATTAATATTTTTAACAAGAGTGCTCTAGTTCAAAATTCTTTATTTATTATATTTTGAAATAAATTCCAAGCCAATCGGGCTTCTGTATAATAAAACCTTTTATTGAACTCCTCTTGGGGATATTATCAACTCAAACTCTCCCGGAACACGATTGAATGCAATAACAATCCTAACACCTCTTAGTGATTAATTACCAATGCCCAAGATATCAGGATTTTTGAGCTTCGAAAAGCCCACACCTTTTGATAAATCGAAGTAGTGCATAATCTATAATTTATGCTTAATGTTATATGCAAAGATTAAAAAATAAATAATCACTGAGACCTCGTCTTTCAGTAATCAGCAAGAAAGACTTATCTCACGTCAATCCTTTCAGTGTTATACCATACCAGTGTCTTTTATTTACCAAGCTTACTAAATGTTTGGACTGACACTGCAACCTTTCACGATAGATTATCTAAGTCTATCTAGGTTGTGAAACTTAGTTTTCTTTTGCAAGAGACTGACTGAGGAATCTTCAGTGATAACCTGATCACCACTCAGTTTATAGTGCAAAAGACTTAGACACATTTGCTTAATTATAATAGATAATAAGATAAATAATATGAAAACCAAATCAATGTGACAAAATAATAATCTTCTCATAATTTTGGAAATAAGGTTTTACAATTGTAAAGCATCTCAAAGCTTGCTTTTCAATATATATCCTAACATCAAAACCATCACCCTTTTGTTTGGACATTATGATGCAATGTGTCCAACACCTTGACATCGAAAGCATTTGATATCTCTTCTAGTAGTAGAAGTAGAAGTAGAAATACCTTTGTCATTTTCAACTTCATTGAAATTAGATTTTGACACTTCATTTTGAGGTTTAGAGGTTGCCCCAAAGTTGGATTTAGATGAAATCCAATCCTTTGGCTTTAGAGATTTAGAACTTTTTGGAAAGCCATTGTCGAAGGTTCCCTTCTTCTTCAATTGCCGCTCTACTTTCATGGCCATATGAACCATATCCTCCAACTCTACATAGTGTTGAAATTGCACAACATTTGCAATCTCCCTATTCACCCCATATAGGAATCGAGCCATGGTTGCTTCTCTATCTTATTCAACATTTGCCCTTATCATGGCAATCTTTGTCTCTTTGTAGTACTCATCAACTGATTTAGTACCTTGATTTATAGATTGTAGTTTTTGATACAATTCATGAAAATAATGAGTAGGTACAAGTCATTTACGCATTATGTATTTCATTTCTCCCCATGTTGAGATTGGTCTCCCTTCATAACGTCTTCTATTTGTTGTTAATTGATCCCACCAAACTATTGCGTAGTCTGTAAATTCTGTTTTAGCAAGTGTAACCTTCTTATCCTTGGAATACTGTGACACTCAAAGATGAGATCCACCTTTTGTTCCCACTCCAAATAAGCCTCAGGATCTCTCATTCCTTGGAATGTTGTGATCTTTAATTTGATGCTTCCCACGTCACCATCAAATTCATTTTATTGTCTTCTTCTACCTCCTCATGGCCTTTGATTTTGATGCATGGATGCAACATCATCTTCTTCGTCTCTCTCCCTTCCCTGATCATGCCTTTGTGTTGCTTGAATTTCCAACCTCTCCAAGTGTTCTGTTACACTTTCCAAAATATTTCCAAACCTTGCAAATTGTTGTTGCATTGCTTGCAACACAAATTCAGTTGGATTTTGATTGTTACTTGTATTTTCCATCCTCACAATTCAGTCGTGTATCACAATAAATATATATCCTCACAAAAAAGAAACACTCGTGTATCACTCGTTTGCTTTTACTTCCCCTCAAATGATCTGACCACTGAAGTCTTTTACCACTCAATTCTCTCTTCTAAAGAATTCTAAAGCATAAAACAAATCAAGAAAGAACAAGAATTATAGTATTCACCAAACTTCAGCACTTGAATGAAATAATATGGAATTGGATGAGGAATATGACGTAGTTAGGGCTGCTGAATCGGCTACCAATTATCGATTTAACCTATGATTGGACCGGAACCGGCCAGTTATCGGTTAACTAAATAATCGTATAAAGACATATCGTTACGGTTTCAGTTTGTGATTTTGGGTAAAACCGGTTATCGATTATAACCGGCCGGTTATCGGATATAACCGATAACCGATTCCTAACCGCGATCGCTTCCATCAAATTTCTCACTCTCTACAAGTTAGAGACTGAATTTCGAGGGAAAATCAAGAGTGGTTGTAGCTTGCGTTGCAGGTAGTTGCGTTAGTTAACCATTTTTTGATTTCGTTAGGCGCGTTTTTTTTCATTTTTTTTTTGGTTACATATATTTAATTGTAATTTCCGGAGGATTTTTTTCAACAAGTGTATTATTTTTTCAACAAGTCTTTTTTGAACTTTTAATCAGTATAAAGTTAAATGTATATTTTTAAAATAATAGTAGTTGATACATGGAAATAAATAGTAATAGTACACCCTATACATCATGGACGATTTTCTACTGTAATTTTCATTGGCGAGCTGAGCTGTATTGATTTAAAAAAATAATAGAATAGCATATTAAAATCAAAATTTATATTACAATTAAAAATTTATTCAAGATTCATGAATTGTTAGTATTCTCAGCACAGGTTTTGGTTTTTCTTCCTAATCTCCAAAAAATAAGGTGCGATGGTATTATTCAGTTACATTTCATACTAAAGTTGCCACAAAATGGAAAAATGAAATTTCAATTGGATTTTTGGTTTCATTTTACGTTTTGAGGAAACGACCAAATCGTACTTTTTACATTCACCTACCATAAGAGTTAGCGCATCAAACCCCTCTTGGAGCAAATTTATCTTCAACTTTAATAATAAATAAATTTTATATTCATAAAATGTATAAAAATTGCATGTGGTGCAGTGGATAAAGTGCTTTATAATATCAAAGATATTAGGGGTTCAAACCCCACTTGGAGCAAATTTGAGATTTTTAATTTTTGTAGCCGGTTATTCGGTTAACCGAATAACTGGTAGTTTTAACCGGTCGGTTATTCGATTAACCAAATAATCGACTTGGTACGGTTCTGGTTCCTTCCCTAGCTTTGTTTCGGTTTTGGTTTACCGGCTAGTTCGGTTCGGTTGGTCGAATAAGCAACCCTAGATGTAGTATCTTCTTTTAAAACTATATAATTGATTTTTTTCTTCTTTTTATTGTTTTTTTCTTCTTCTTTTTACTCTTTTTTTTTTAAATCTAGATAACAACAACATAATGAATATGAAGAAGGTAAAATAAAGAGAAGTTGCTTGACTTTTTTTTGTTTTGTTTTATATAAACAAGGATATATACATAATGAAAAGATAAAGTTTGGATTAATACCAAATTGCTCCGACTACCAAAAATGATACGGATTGGATAGGAAGAATGACCCGTTGGATATTGATCCAAGAATCTTACGTATATGAGATAGGCAGTGGTCTCCCTATATCGAATCCAATTTGATCACCCTAAGAGCGTAGAAAACCTCGACCTGTTTGCTATATAATTAGCCAATAACCTTGGTATGGTTGAACGCCACAAGACTTTGCTCAAGTGTCTTGATAAGTTCCAAAACATGTGAAAAACTCAACAAAGATAATTTAACTCACAAAGCAAACGCCAATTTTCGTTTATAATTAAAGTGTCCCCAAATCATATGATTACAAGTCTGTTTATAGGCTACAAAGGACTCTAAAGAGTCCCAGACATTCAACACTACTTAAGGCACTTAAATTGACTCATAATACCTAAAAAGTAACTTCTAAATAATTGATGTCGCTCTAGAAATTCAAAAGTCACTCATTAAACAAAAAATGTAGCATAAAATGACTTTTTATGTGGTTTGCTGATTTTGAATGAAAATGCAGCCTTTGTTCTTAAATTTGGGCCTCCAAAATGTGATAAGTAATGAGTCACAACTTTAAGTATAGGTAAGCCCATCAACTTCAATAATATTCACCATTCGGCCCAATATAGATTTGTCTTGGACTTGGGCTTTTATTTAAGCAATTAAAAGCATCATGAACTCCTTTATTTTCTTAGCTCTAACTCTTGTATTTGGCCCATTCTGAATAATCAATGGATCCATCTTGTTTTCCTTAGACAGTTCGGGTGCTTCTCCATCAATACCCCAATCCCCAAATATTTGATGTAAAATTGAACAAAATAATGAAATTAAAAAAAAAAATCCTAAAATTTAGTTCACAAAACACTTCAAAAGTTATGACTTTATGTTCCAAATTCAAAAGTTATGGGATGGATCAGAAGTCAACGAAACGTTATGATTTAGACGATATGTATCACTTCAATTAGCCTTGACAGCATCGTTTTGAAAAATGGACGTTTTGTCCACGTCGGAAATTCAGGACATCACCACCAATTTCACCGAAATTTCAATTCATGGGACAATTGAGAAAATAGAAAAAGTTATGATTTTATTTACCGGTTTCAAAAGTTATTGAGTTGACCATAAGTCAACGCAAATTTATAATTTAAATGGCATTATCCCATAATAAAACTATTATTAAAAGTACCATTTTATCCTTATATTACCCAATTCATTATTCTAATGAGATGATAACTTTCATCCGAAAAAAAGAATGCGCTCATTCGATTGTTGTAGGCTTCCATGAAAACTTTCAGGATGAATTTGTGGAATCTTATGACGATTTTGTTAGTGGCTATTGCAAACAAAAATATTGTTAGTTAATATATTGAAAAGTAACAAAAATATTAAAAATTATTGGAATTTGTTACTAAATTTATCTGAAATCATAACTCAATTTGTCTTACCATGCACCCACAGTCCGACACCACAACACCACCGCTGTCGGGGCACCTACGACGGAAAAATGGTTTATGTTTTGTAATTGTAACGAATTTGATAATGCAAAATCAGTTGTTTTAACTCACCATTTAAGCATTGACGGGAAATTTTTGCACTCGGTTTCATTTTATAGTTTATTGACTAAGTTGTTCTTTCTTCTGATATGAAAGCATTTTTGTTTCTTAAATTCTGTAACAACATTCACTCAGGACTTCGAAATTATGGTGAAATTTATGTGACAAGTGATTCTATTCATAACTCATTTTGTTTTCACTACAACTCTTTATTTAAAAAATATTAGAAAATTACTATTTTACCCACGAATTGTTTTCTTATTCGAATATATATTGAGTTACGGAATCTTATAAGATCATAATTATAGTTCATGGGTCCGAAGAATTGTTGAGTTATAGTCCCAAAAGATCACGATATAGTCCACGGGTACATGACAATTCTAGTCAATACATGATTATACGTTTGAAGGAATTTTAATCATACGAGGATTCTATTTATTAGGAATCACTTATTATAAATCGCTACTTATTGTAATTATAAAGTACATAATATTTTTATCAAAAGTTTCTAGGGATAAAAGATTCTAGCGTGCGCGTGCAACACCACCTTGCCTCTCGACGAATCAGGCAGACGCGTGCATGAGAAGCGTGTGTGAGGCACGTAGGTCAGCGCCACCCTCGCTGATTACTTTTTGATTCTTTTTTACCTTATTGACCGTTGCTTTTAATTTTCTTTGTTGTTTTACTTTTTTAGTTTTTTTAGCGATTATTTCCAAAATAAAATTATATAATTGTTGGATATCAAATTCCCCTAACCGTAATACTCATCTCCTCTCATTTCTCATGTATCATCACAATTCATCCATTTTTCTTTCAATTCATCCATTTCTTCACACCAAAAAGATCATGAATTTCGACCCAAACAATTCCAACTCATACTATTTCAGATTTACATAATTTAAACCACATAAAACTGATAACCCAAGCACGAAAAATGTAGGAAAATAAGAACACAAAATCGAAATCTCTACATTAGTGCGTAGATCAGGCTTTGATACCCATTGATGGGAAAAACTGTGAATTAAATTCCATCTGGCCAGTTTTCTGTACAATAAAACATTTATCTCAAACACCTCTTGGGTATATTACTAACCCGCACTCAGCAATGACACAATCCAATGCAATAACAATACTAACACCACTAAACACTAATTACCACTGACCAAGATATCAGGATTTCTTTGGGTTACGAGAAACCCTCACTTATTAACAAGTCAAAGCAGTATATAATCAATGTTGTATGCTCAATGTTGTATGTAGAGATTAAGAAATATTAATTTTCGAGATCTCGTCATTTAGTACTCAGCAAGAAGGACTTATCTCATTGCGATCATTCCAGCCCACTATTTGTGTAAAGCTCCCACATCTCGTCTGTGAAGTGGATGGGTTTCTTCATCTTTTTCTTCATTTGATTGATGTAATCGCTGTATCTAACTCGACATTTCTTAACCCACTATGACTTTAGTGTGGCTTCAGGAAAACCCTCGAAATTAGCTTTTTTCTGCTAAAAAAGAAAGAAAACAACTTTAATTAATAATATAAAATTAAATAATTACCTTGAACTCCTCCCAATAAATTTCCAAGTATTCTTTGGAAAGAGTCTTTAGGTGATATCTCGACGGATCCACACCTTTCTTGAAAGAATCGTGGCATAAATCAGTCGTGACTCTAGAAGGATACAACCCGCACGTCAATATATAGTTAGTAAATTTGAAAAATAATTATAAAATATAAAAAGCATAAGTAAACTTGCAAGTCATTCTTAATTTGTATGTATTTGCGTCCTTGTTCATCCTCCTTAGGTCGAGGCGGCTCAGGATTATCCACCTCGGGCTCTATGGACGTCCCCGACTAGACTCGATGGAGATGCCCACATCTAACTCTGTGGACATGCTCTCATCTAGCTCTGAGGCCGCGCGTGCTAGGGTTGATGCTCTTACAATTTCTAATGTAAGAAGCAATGATTTCAAAACAATACATACTATCAATCATCATAATTATCCATCTAATTAGTAGGTTAATCTTTAATCATCATGAACTGAGCTAAGAAATTTTTCGATTAGGGAAGGTTAAGATTCACTAACTAACTAATCTACCTCCATCGTAGATTAATTCTCACAAGCTAATTAAGAATTCAAGAAGAAACAATGCTTAACAATTAGCTATTCAATACATATACTAACACATAAGGACCTAAAACATTCACAATTAGCTATACAAATCTTCACTTAGCTCATAAGCGTTCCAACTAAGTACTAGATTTACAACATAATCAAAATGTTCCTCTATAGTACAACCTATCTGATAGAACATATGTTCTGTCCTCTTCAACCAAATCTCAGCCTCGGCTGGGTGAGTAGTCCAATAAAAGTCAATCGGTCCCATCTATCGGAGCCAATTGAAATTTTTGCCTTTCGGCCTCATCAATGGCCCCTGTACTTCCTATTCTACTGCCCTAGGTATTTTCTGGTTATCCCCATATGATGAAGCAAGTATATGTGATACTTCTATAGTTAATGGCTGATGCAGGGCGGCTGACCCTTCTCTCCTCGGTGAAACTTGTTCAGGAATATCCATGTTCCTGATAATTCACATGCAAATGCAACTTATAACCAATATGTATCATATGTTATGCATGAATGCAGAACATATCCCAGATGGATCCTATCCTTACTTTGATATCACTTAAACTGTCACACCCCAACCCCTCGGACGTATGAAATTATAATAAACAAATACAATTAAAAGAATGTAAACATATTTTTCTTTAAACCAAAACACTCATATCATATAACAACAAAAACCGATATTTAGAAGGAACATTTGCAATTGTTCTAGACGATAGTGGGACCCTCTCACCACTCGATATGCTATACATTTATCTACATGCAAAAATGATATGGATGAGAAGATTGTCAAAATGTGTTAGCCAACTAACCTGATAATGCGTGGAGTTCGTCGAACCCACGTCAACCAAAATGTCACTTCTACTCAATTCCTAAAAATATTAGTGGTTTATATGAGCAACAACTCAGTGCATATAAACCTTACTTCTAATTTCACATCATATAAATAAATAAACATATTCTTTAACCAATGCGCATACACAAACAATCAACATATTCTTTAATCAATACGTATGCCAAGAATGAGTAAATATCAGAAAGAATTCCATATACTTATGCATATGCCTCTATTCATTTTATTATTATGTGACAAATCAAGCTTGGTATCTGTCCGAGATTTCCATTGAATAATATAACATATATGACCCGGAGGTCCCATTGCCATTGTATACGATCCGAAGGTCCCATTGTCATTATATATGACCCGAAGGTCCCATTGCCATTGATACCAGATCCAAAACAATACCGTCACAAATTCTTTTTAATTCCATGATTCATATAAATTCAAAATCAAGCATATAATAATTCAAAATATCATGAATAGATCATGTATCTATTCCTATCATATATTGAACATACTATTAATCCTATCATTTGCATCAACACATATCCATATAACGAAATTATTCATGTAACTCAAATATATCACAAGAATTCATATAATACATATAAAATCAGAAGCTTAGTTTATATACGCCTGAAATTAAAAGCGAGATTTATACACACCTGCTTAGAACAAGTAATCTAGTCAAGCCTCTGTTCAACTTCCTGATCTACAACTCTTGATCCTATATAATTAAATACAATTTTAAATATTAAACACAACTTTGAAATATTGACTAATCGTAACTATATTATATATATATATATATATGTATGTATAAGTAAGTGTATAAGTAGACATGTATATATTAGAAAAATTATGAAAGAAGCTACAACATTACATTACTGACTCTTTTCTCTCTACCTTACGAACTCTTTTTCACTAATAAAATCACACGTTTAATGCCTATTTATTGCTATCCTTAGTCGGCAACTTCACCGACCTCAAAAATATTGAAGACTTCCAATTAATTTATGGGTTAAACTTCATATACACGTTTCCATTAAAATAATACAAGTTATGCTTGCAAATATTATTTTTCGAGAATCCTCTATTAACTCTTATTAATTATTTGAAAAGAAAATAATTTATAATTACAAAATCCTACGTACATGCCACCTTTCTAGTTTGATGTATTTTAATGTTACTATTATTATTTTATTTGTTAAACCTTTGTGGCTATAATAATGTAATACATACATGTGTACTCAGAATTATTTTGTTGAGATTAATTTCAAACCTTAATAAACTATAAACCATCTATTAATTAATTTAATGTATACTAAAAGATAATAAAATTTCCAAATTCATAATGCCTTTATTATTTTTTTTATACTGTTATATCTGATAATAATTCATTAATTTAATTCTATTGACCTATCACGATGTAATAAATATTATCTTCAATGATTCACTTAATATGTGTATTATGCAAATAACATTAAAATATGTGAATATGCAAAATGATATATGCTTTGGGTTAGGGATGTCACAATCCCAAAAAGGTGTTCGGAAAAGTAATTTATTATACAAATCTGCGTAGTTGGAATTTATTCCAGTACAACAAATAAAATTTTGAACTATACCACTCTTGGAAAAGAGATTGAATAACTAAAGTTAGTATCAAACTTACTTTTTTTTAATGAATATTGGATATATTAGACACGAGAAATAAATAAATTAAAAGAAGCCATATTCATAATATGAATCAGGCTGTGTAGTTCAATATTAATTCTATAGTGAAGTCAATTAATATTAACAGACTTAATTTAAGTTAGACTCAACTTAAAGAATAAAGCCTATTAGAAAACCCAGTCTTAATCCTTATTAGAATCCCTTACTTAACTCACCACCCACCTGTTTATATGAAGGGGTGAAGGATGAAAATCATGAGTATACACATATCATAGAAATCGTCCCCTCCCCTATTAGTAGTGTACTTGTGTTATTTTTGTGCTCCACCCTGATTATTAAAGCTTGGTTGATTATTTCCCACACAATATTCAAGTTATAAGAAGGAATAAGCTAGAAGATATGAGTTTGAATTGCTGTGGATGAATGGTGGGAGTTGCAAGCAATATATTACACTAATCAACAAGAAAAATCTACAAAATAAGATAAATATGTTTACTCTAGGAGCATGCCTAGGGATCTGTTGTTTGCCTTCTGCTGCTTGTCTAAATGCGTTAGCAGTAGATTTGATTAGAATAGTGTAATTGAATTTAAACATCATCCTATGAGATTCTTGGCAGTAGGGGATTCCTCAATGTAACGCCATGATGAGAAAGGTAGATTAATTTCCCTAATAGATGTTGATATCTCCACTGATCACACTACTAGAAAAACGCCCATACACTACACTACATAGACTACGGTTTTTTGAAAAAACCGTAGTTTTTTGTCATATACTACGGTTTTTCGGACCAACTGTAGTCTATGAGCGTTTTTTTTATCCCATAGACTACGGGTGCGCGAAAACTGTAGTCTATATTGTAGTGTATGAATATCAAACACTACAGTCCAAAATAACCGTAGTCTATGAGTGCCCTTTATTAGGGTTTTAAATATTCCAATGAAGGAATCCCCTACCCGGGATCTACTAGGATAATATAAGAAATTCCAATCCAGTAAATAAATTTCCTACTAAATTCTAGAATGCAAATAAGCATGCTTTTAAAGGAGATAAATCCTAAAACATGCTTTCTAGTTGGTTTAGTAATTACCTTTTGAATCTCCA